>WAAE01012506.1:0-34227 GCA_013400495.1 Nicator chloris | reverse complement strand
CTGTCCTGCTCTCCCTGATCGCTCCCTCAGAGCCAGAATTTGGACTTTCCCCCGTGTGCCCTCAATTCCCCACTCACAGTTGTCTCAGCCACGTTTGCATAACCTGAGCTCCAACCTTTCCATGAGCTGGAAGGTCACTGGAAGAAATTCCTGCTCCTCCCAGAGGAGCCAAGAGAGGACCCCAAGGCTGCTTTTCCTCCCTGCCTTTCTCAAAGCTGCACTCTGGGGCTGCCGAGGAGGTTTTCTCAGCTTCCCCAGAACAGAAGAGCATTGCTGAAAATGGGAAGCTGGGAATTCTCATTTTCCACGGTGAGGGAACACTTCTGTTCCTCACTCCTTCCTCAGGGCTCTCCAGATTTCTTCAGGAATCACCTTTTCATCCACACACCAAGTGGAAAAAAGGCACCACCATGTCACACTTGCAGCATGTTCTGCTCCCATTTTTCCAGCTTTTCCTTTGCATCGGGAGTGAGGACAATCAGGGTGAAGAATTCCAGTGAATTCCTCCCCAGACCTGCTCCTGCAGTCACAGCTCCTCCAGAAGGCACAGCAAATGCTGAATATTTTGATTTGTTCCTTTGAATTCCGCACAGGAACTCGCTTGAAAGGAGCTGCTCCACCTCTTGGAGGTCTTGTGGCTACTGGAGGCAGTTTGGCCACTGATGGATCCTGCAGAAAATGGGAATTTGGCTGGAAAAAGGAAAATTATCATAAATATGTATAAAGCACATGAAAAAAGAAAAAAAAAAAAGGCAGTTACTTTGGCCTTAAAAGCTGGAAAGAGTTTAGCAGAACAGATGGGTTGCAAAAAACTGGCAAAAATGAGGGCAGGAGAGATTTGTGTGTGGAATGCAGCAGGGGATCCGGCCAGGGCTGGAGTGAAAAAGAATTTGCTGGAGTTTGGAATTTGTCCATTTTCCTGCATTTCCGGAGGAAAAGGAGTGCCTGGGACCCCGGATCAAGGCTCCTCAGGACTGGCTGGGTTTAACTGCAGATCTCCCATCAGGAGCAGCAGCTTCCAGCTCCTGGAACATCTCCAGCTTGGGAAGTTTCCTGCTCCTTGCTGCTTCCAGCCTCTCCCAGTCATGGAGAATCCCAGACTGGGTTGGAAGGGACCTCGAATCCCATCCCCATCCCCATCCCCTCCCATCCCATCCCATCCCACCCCTGCCGTGGCAGGGACACCTCCCACTGTCCCAGGCTGCTCCAGCCCCAATGTCCAACCTGGCCTTGGGCACTGCCAGGGATCCAGGGGCAGCCACAGCTGCTCTGGCAATTCCAGCCCAGCCCCTGCCCACCCTCCCAGCCAGGAATTCCCAATTCCCAATCTCCCATCTAATCTCCCATTTTCCAGCTAACAGCCTCTCCCTGTGTCCTTTCCCTCCATCCCTTGTCTCCCTTATGAACAGAGTCTGTTCCAAACTCTAATTGTGCTGCTAACAAGCACAAATAGGGGGATTTTGTGTCCAATTGATCTTGGAATTACCTGAGTGATCCAAAAATCAATCAGAACCTTCTCCCGGAGAGCTCCACACAGGATCCTTTTTATTAAGCCTGGCCATGATTTATGGTTTTGTCATTAGTGTTAATGTGGAGTTAATATCCATCCTTCATCCTTCCCTCCTCTGCGCCCTTCCTTTCCCATGGACTCTTCCAAAGCAGTGCTGAATTTCCTTCACCAAAACATGGAAGGAATAACCCAGGATCACCTTCCCAACCTTCTCTTCCCCTCAGAATTCCCAGAGAAGCTGTGGTGATAAAAAGTTCAGTATTCCTCAAGTTCTCCAAGATGAGAAGGTTTCACTTCCACTTCCAGCTAAGCCTGGATATTATTAAAATAACTTCTTAAAAGGATAAAATTGTTACTTTTTGGGAGGGAGGAAGTGGTTTGGGAGGATTCATCCACAACACACCTGGTAGAAAACAAAACTGGGAGTGCCCAGGTCGATGGAGCCCTGCAGGAAACGTTTCCAGGTGGTTTTGGAGCTCCTGCCTGGGGCATCCCATTCCCAGGCAGGAACATTCCCACCCTGCCTGGGGCTGGAGAGGGCTCCAGGGGAGCTGGAGAGGGGCTGGGGACAAGGGATGGAGGGACAGGACACAGGGAATCGCTTTCCACATCCTCTCAGCCAGCCCAGAGCACTGAGTGCCACCTCCAGGAATTCCTGGGACACCTCCAGGGATGGGCACTCCAACCCTCCCTGGGCACTGCCAAGGCCTGAGCACCATTTTTCCCCATTTTCCATGGGGAAATTCCTGCTGCTGTCCACCCTGAGCCTGCCCTTGGGAATCGTCTCATATACCTGGAGCCTCTGTTCTTCTGCCAAACTCCAGGTGGTCGTTGGACCCTGGGGTTGTTCCTCTTTCCTTGCGTTAAATGCTGGAGCTCAACCAACAAAAGGCTCTCAAATCCCTCAGGATTTTGGATCCTGAGGTTCTCTGGCATTGGGTGGGAGAGGGGATTCTCATCTCAGAGCCATTAATTAGGAGTCTAAGAGGTAACATTGATGTTGTTTAATGATGCACACGAGGCTTAACACCCTTAGAATCCATTCACTAAATAAAACCAGATTATTTTTGTGCCTGTGCAATTTTGCATCGAGTGTTCCAGGCATTAAAAAGTATTTCACACATCATTTGCTTACAATAAATTAAAAATCTCCAAGTATTAAAACACTGGAAAAATCCTCTTTGGAATAAAATGATTTTTATTGCTCCTTTGCTGGGCGACTTTCTGCTGCAAATGTTGCTCGGGCACCAAGTGATTAAGATCAAAAATGATTTGTTGGACTCAAATATTGTCTTTTCAAGGTGTTTATGGTGAGTTAAAATAAACTCTGCTAATTAGTGAACATCTCTGTTCTTCCATGGCACTTTAAATTCGTGGCTGGGCAGCAGGCAGAGGTGTTTATTTATTTTAATGTTTATTATTTATGTTGAAAATGGATTTATTCTTCATTTGCTGCAGGGTTTAATAAAGATAAAAGTGGCTCTGGAGGATGAGAGCAGGAGGGAAGAGGGAAATAAGAGGTATCCAGGTCTGTTGGTCTCTTGGAAATGCAGATCAGTTATTGTGTGGATGGAAATGAGAGCTAAAAATTATAATTATGGCTCTGAATGCTCCAGCATTGCTTGTGGTTGTGGGGAGGACAAAACTCATCTGGATTATTGCTGGACCTCAGATCTGGGGCAAAACCAGCTCTGAACATGGGGAAATTCCCAATTTCCAGAGTTTTCCACTTCCCAGGACAGTGTGGAGTCGCCGTTCCTGGGGGATTTAAAAACTGTGGATGTGGCACTCGGGGATGTGGGGCAGAGCTGGGCTTCCTCTGGGAATGATCTTTGGTAGAGAAGAAAATCCCAAAATTCCAACTGATCTTCATCAAAGCTCTTCCCTGTCCAATCCCAGGAGCTCCTGGTGCTCTGGAAAACTCCTAAGGCATGAGGGACTGGGCTGGGATCTGCCAGGTCCCACCTCGGAGGGATGGATTTGATGGCCCCATGTGGCAGCTGGGGACACCTGAGAGTGGCACCTGCCAGGGGTTGGTGGTGCCAGGCTGGGAGAGCTGGGAATGCTCACCTGGAGAAGGGAAGGATCCAGGGAGAGCTCAGAGCCCCTGGCAGGGCCTGAAGGGGCTCCAGGAGAGCTGGAGAGGGACTGGGGACAAGGGATGGAAGGACAGGACACAGGGAATGGCTTCCCACTGCCAGAGGGCAGAGATGGATGGGAGATTGGTAAGGAATTCCTGGCTGGGAGGGTGGGGAGGGGCTGGGCTGGAATTCCCAGATTTGCTGTGGCTGCCCCTGGATCCCCGGCAGTGCCCAAGGCCAGGTTGGCCATTGGGGCTGGAGCAGCCTGGGACAGTGGGAGGTGTCCCTGCCATGGCAGGGGGGGCACTGGAGGGGATTTGAGGTCCTTCCCACCCCAACCATCCTGGGATTGTGGGATTTTGGATCCCCTGATCCCTCCAGAGCAGGAAAATCAGGAAGGGAACCCCAAACCATCACCAATGGTGTTTGATACCAACATGTGGGACCGGAGCAGAGCTGAGCTCCTGGTAAAAGTTATTCTGGGATTTTCCAGCTTTTAGCCTTGCACTTAACCTGCTCTGTGTTCCTTAACTCATCTGCACTTCAAGAATTCCACCTTTTAAGTTCTGACTTTCATGGTATGAATGTTCCATCTTATTCATGGACCTGTGTGATCCCTCAAAAACCCCTCCTGATCTGTTTAATCCCAGTTTTAAACCTCCCTGCTAGGGCCAGTGCCCAAACTCAGGTTCTGTGTTTGGAAAAGCCAATTTAGTAATTGTGCCCTATTCAAGCCCTGCACATCTTTCAGGATTAAAATGCTTTTTGCCCTCTAATAATTTCTGCTGGATTCCTCCTCAAGCCAAGGGATCTTCACAATTTCTCGTCCTGAGGCTCTTTTATCATCCTTCTCCTGGCTGAGTGCATTGCCTGTTCCAACAGGTTGTCTTAGGATGTGAAAACATCTGTATTTCATTTTAATTTAGATTTTATTGGTTGTTCCCTGCTCTTTCCTTTGATATTCGAGTTGTCTCTTTGTCTGCTGCAGGTTTCAGCAAATCTCTCCAAAGCCCCTGCTCTCTCTCCTGGAGGAAAACACTGATTTAATTCCTGTTCTTGTGTACAAAAGGTGCAGACTTTTATTTCTCTGAGCACTCTCCGGGAATGACAGGTTCTGAATTTCATCCACCCTCTTATTGCCCTTCAAAGCTTCCCTCAAAGCAGGAGTAATTGGATCGTTTGGAATAAATTCCCTGCAACCCTGGCAGCTCCCTGCCTGCCCCCTCTTGCGGATCTGATCCCTGATGTCATCTCCATGTTTCCCTCGTTGGAACATGCCAGTACTCCAGGCTGGAAATTCCAAGGGAAATATGGGCTCTGTCTTTTGGCACAAATAATTTGGGGGTTTTTGTCCCTTTGTAGCCACAGACCCACCCCCTGTGGGGCAGAGCAAATCGAGATCTCGGCATAAAGAAAAGGAAAAACCCCAAAGAGCAACAAAAAACATCATAGAGATGGAAAGAAGTGGGAAGGCCGTGGGGAAAAAGGGATGGATATCAAGGGAAAGGGTTGGATTAGGGAAAACAAAAGCTGTTTTAAGATGGAGAGGTGTGACTGACACTGGAATAGTTTGGAATAACTCAGGTATTTGGGAGAGTGGTGAAGGTGAGGGGTGGAATTTTTTCCATTTTTGTTGAAGCCTGTGAGGGTGGGGCTCCATGGTTTATTTTCACTTTAAATATGATTCCAGGGTTTATTTTAAAGCAGCTGCTGACAGAGGCCATGGAAAACGATTTGGGAATGGGAAAGGCCCGTCCAGGGCTGCAGTGAGCACAACTTGCTTCATTCCTGCTGTATTCCTGCTGTATTCCTGCTCCATCCCATCTCTCCTGGGATTCTCTGGGAACGTTTTGGTTCCTCTCCTCGATACCAGCCCTGCCACAGCAGTCTCCCAAACGTCTCCTCGTGGATCCAGGTTTTATCCCGTTTATCGCGGCATTTGCAGGAAGACGCAGGAGGAAAATGCCAGGGGGCTTCCCTGAGCCCCCCACGGCTCTGTGTTCCAGAGGTTGCGGGGAAATAATTCCCATTTTCCATGGAGTTATTTCCAAGAATTCTCCCTGAGGGAGAGGGAACTTCCGGAGGGGCATTCCCAAATCTCCTCTCTGCCGTTATCCAGTCTGGGAATGGCGTTTGGAGCAGCCTGGTTGGATAACTCTGGCTCATTATGAGCTCCTGAATGAAATCCTGGCTCTTTATGGGCCTGAACATTTGGAGACAGCTCGAGTTCTGCATCTAAATTAGTTTTTTCCTGTCTAGCACCATTTTATTTTTTTATTTCAGCTAGATTTAATCCAGTTTCTGTGATATAAAAACAAAGAAATCTGTTTGAGAGGCACTTCTTGCCTTGAAAGCACCGAAATTCTCTATTTCAGGGCTTTTAAAGCAAAGCTTTTGTGTTATTTTTGATCTGTGCATAATGAATCCCCCTAAAGTGCATTTTCATTTTGTTTAAAGATAATCTGAGCTCAAATACATCTAAAGCTATTAGAAAGAATAATAGTAATAATAACAATAATAGTAGATTAATAATAATAATAATAATAATAAAAACTGTCTTCAGCGTTGATTTCTTTATTGTCACTGCTTTGTGGGGCCTGGTCAAACCTGGGAGTTTTTATTCACTTTAAAACCTTTTGTAACAATTTAAATTGGAAACTTCCCAGCTTTAGCCACAGAGGGACCGTGGCATTCATTTGGATGCTTGGAAATCCCTTCCCATCTCTTGTCTGGGGTTTGTTTTCCTTGATATCCCTCATTTGCTGCCCTGAGCTCCAGGAATTTTGGCTGAGCCTGGCAGGGAGTGGGAGAAATGAGCTGTGAAGGCAGAAGGGCTGAGTGGATCCTTTAATGTGAGTCTGAAAAACGTCCTGGTGTGACATTCCCCGTGCTGAGCCCCGTGGCACGTCAGCAACTCGGGTTTTTGGAGGTTTTTCCCATTCAAAAGTGGCTCCTTGACTCCCTTCCCCAACAATTTCATTATATTCTTTTATTTTGGTGTAAAGCTGGGCTGTTTTCGGAAGCACTTTTGGCAATAATGGTATTTTCTGATATCCTCACCTCCTAAAAATCTTATGTTCCTGGATTGTAAAACCCTTTAGAACCCAATATTTTTAGTTCCTCTGAAGGTATTTACCCACTTAGCCAAATATATTCATCTTTTTTCCCCCAACACCACATTGCAAATCCTTTCTTTAATAGCACCCATTGCGGAGATATTGGCTGGAATAAATATCTCGTTTCCTCTCTGTGCCTGACAATAACGGGCTTGTATTGGAAGTTTTATTATCCAATCCAGGACCTATCAGCAAATAAAAATTACACTAAACCTGACAAGAGAATTATATTCATTATGTTTGGGCACAGCTTATTTGCAGCACCTACAGGAATGAATCTTTAGAAGTGCCCCTCGAAGGTTTTCATTTTATTCTTGCCCAAGAAATTCTCTTGGAATTATGGTGAGCTAAGTGGGACTGCGTTCTTTTTTTAGTCCAAAGGAGTGAAGCAGGCAAGAATTTGGGAAAATGTTTCCATGTGGAGCCACCCTGTTTAGATGGCACGGAATTGTTTAAATTACATGAAATTATCTGTATTTTATTATGAGAAGTAGGAGAGAGGCTTTAGTCCTGCTCGCTGGGTGGTGTTAAAGGGACAAAGTGAATTTTGCTGGTGAAGACGCTGAAAATTGAAGGGAAGAATCCACTGAGGGCAATGTAGGAGTGATGGAACTGCGGGATAGAATATCCTGAATGGGAAGGGATCTCAAGGATCATCCCAACACCCCAACAACCCCACCCTGGGCGTCCCTGGGAACGTCCTCCAAAGGCTCCTGGAGCTCTGGCAGCCTTGGGGCTGTGCCCATTCCCTGGGGAGCTGTTCCAGTGCTTATCCCACCCTCTGGGAAGGGAAGAACCTTTTCCTAAAACCCACCCGACCCTTTCCCTTGATATTCATCCCTGGTTTCCCACAGCCTTTACACTTTCCCCATGTTTTCCATGGGTTTTCTGCCCTTGGGCACTTCCAGGGTGTTCCCACATAATCCCAGTGCTCACTTTGGTTCGGATCACCTGTCAAAGCCTCCCCTGCTCCCAAAGGTGTTTGTGTTGGATCTGCAAACAGGGATGAGCCCTCGGGAGAGAGGGCTGCTGCCCTTGGGCTTGGAATTCCCAGCTTCGATGGAATCTGGAATCCTGGGTCTCAGGTCTCAGCCAGGAAATAAATCTGAGTCCATGGAATAATAATAATAATAATAATAATAATAATAATAATAATAATAATAATAATAATAATAATAGTAATAGTAATCTGTGGTCTCCCCACAGAAGGGCAGCAGCTGGAAGCATTTTGGGTGGAATTTGGAGTTTTCCATCGCAGAGTCCTTTTGCCTGTCCTCAAAGAAACCTCTCTGAGTTACCAAAGGCTCTGTTCTCCGTGAAAAGGAAAATCAGCTGGCAGAGGGGGGTTGGGATCCAAAGGACAAGCCAAGCATTCCCACATTTTTCGGGCAGGGCTGAGGCTGGTGCCTCATTCCAGGCCTGGAGCAGTTGTTTTCCCATCCCATGTTGTGCAGGTACAGCAGATTTTGGTTGGCATCAGATGTGGTTTGGTTTTCCCACCTGGCTCTGGATTATAGGAAATTCCTTGGGAACAAATCCAGTGGCTTCAAGCAGAAGCCTCCATCCTTAATCATTGATATCCTTGGGAAAACCCAGGGGATAGTGCAGAAATCAGCTGGTATTTGCTCTGCTGTCGTGACATTGGGAGAATTTGGATAAATATCAAACGTTGCTGTATCCTGAGGGGCACATCCAACACTCCCACTGGGAAAACAGAATTTCCTGAGGAGCTTTTGTTGGGTTGAAAGGCTGTGCAAAGGCTGGAAGTGTTTTCCAGGTGTATCCAGAGAATTCTGTCTTTTGCTGTGGTGCAAAAGTCCCTGAAATCCCACAGAAAAAGGGGCTTTTTACGTCCCTTCTCCTCTCTGGTCCTGCTGGTTGTAAAAGCAGCCCATGGAGTTCCCACCTGGGAATTTTAGCTGGAAAAAAAGGGAAAAGTTGTCTCCTGCAGAAAGTGGAGATTCCAACTGCATGAGCACCCTGGGATCCTCAGGGTGGAAAAAGCCATTCTGGGGATGGGGATGAGGCATTTTGCTGCCAAGCTGGAGTGGACTGAGGGTAATTTTGTGGAATAATTTGGATTGGAGTGTTCTCTCCCTTTCCCATCTCTCCTGGACTGGCTGTAATCCATCACTCTGATTGCCTTTCCCTGGTCACTGGAATTTATGTCCTTGTCTCCCTCATCTTTAAAAGATTGTAGGTCCAACCTTTCTTTTTTATTTAGATTAGGAGTCTTCTTTTCCCGCTCCTGGAAAGGTCACGGTGTCCCTTTTCCCAAAGCTGAGAGTACATTTTAATTTGGGAGCATTACAGCCAGGAATGGGAAGCAATTTTCCTAAATTTCAGTGAATTTTCCCTGATTTTATTATTCCCATGCCCAGGCTCAGCTGACATTGACGGGAAGGAGTTTTGTGAGTGGACAGACCTGACCAGATTCAAACCAGACCCCACAGCTGGGATCTGTTATCCAGACGACATGGATTCAGCATGGAAAAGAAGGAAAATGTGCAGAAAGACTCATTGCTCCCCCTGGAATTGCTCCGGGAGATGTTTCTGGGATTTCTCTGAGTGGCTGCAGCTCTCCCAGGCTGGCTCTGGAGGGGAGTTACTGATATTTATTGGGAGCAGCTGGATTTGCCCATCAGCCTGATAAGAGCCACCCAGCCGGCCATTGATCCGACCGTTGGAGGTTGGACTGTTGGGGAAAAAAAATCAATTAAAAAAATTATCTTCCCCAACTGGTAACGAGGTCTGAACAGCAGAGGAGCAAGCGGGCAAGGAAATTATTGGGAGAGTGAAATAAAGTGACCGAATTCCCTTTGGGTTGTCATTTAGCAGCACTCTCAGCCTCTCGGATTTGGGATGAGCTCCCAGTGCTCTGGATGCAGGAGTGATCCCTGCCCCTGCTGTAGCAAACACGGAGCAGGAACTGAGGATTTTGCTTGATTTTGATGTATTTTACATAACGGCTGCCAGAGCCGCTGGAGCTTTGCCTTTTTGCTCCTCTCCGTGTTTCTGCGGTGGTTTTTTTCTTTTTTTTCCGGCTGCGTTGGAGAAAAATCACAGATTGTATTTCAGCAACCACACAAACAATTAACTCCTCAGCCCGGGCTGACTTAATGCGCGACTCATTTATTTTGTATCTACTGCAGAGGCAGCGGTGGAATCAATAAAACAAACGCCGCGGAATTTTAATCTATTGCTTCCACAAGAGCAAGGCAAACAAAACCCCATCAAAGTTTAATATTTCACTGCTCGTTTTTTTTAAATAATGGATGCGCTCTGGAAAGGCCGCGCCGGAGTCTTGGTTTTCCAAGAGTTCAGGGGAGTTGGTTCTCATCCAAAAATTCGAGCAGCTAAACCCAAGCAAAACCGGCGCCCTCGTCTTAGTCTTGGTCTTAGTTCAGAACTTCATTTATCAGAATTTTTTCTTGGAATTTTTTTCCCCCCAGAACTGTTGACGTTTCGGACGTTGAGGTTTTCATTTCAGGCTTTCAAAGGAAAAAACTCTTCCTGCTTTCCTGGTGATTATTTTTTTTTCTGGAAAAGGTGGGATCCCGTTGGGGTGGTTAGAAATAAATCAATCCATGTTTAGGAGCATTTATTGCTGCTGACCCTCACGACGTCAGTCCCCTTGGATTGATGGAAAAATACAATTGAAAGATTCCCCACTGGGATTTTCAGGGATATTTCGGATGCGGGCTGGACCAAAGCTGGGATAAAAAATAAGGGAATTTCCAGTGCTCCTGCCTCCCTGACTGGGTGAGCTCCAGCAGTGTGGAGAGGAATTGTCCTTGGAGGGAGCTGCTGGGGGAGCTCAGACCTTTGGGAGATGATAAATGTCAGTAAAAGCCGTAATGCAGAGCAAGGACGTTGTTCTGAGGCGGCTGTTCCAGCATTTTATCACTTTTTAGTTGGAAACTCCTTGTATTTTCGTTGTTGCCTCTAAATCCCGAATTTTTCCCAATCCCTCTCACCCTGCGAGCGCCAGCACAGGGAGATGTTCCTGATTTATCCATGGACTTTTACATCTTGGGGGTTATTTGGGGGTTATTTGGGGGTTTTTTACACCTTGGGTGTTATCCCCTCCTGCGTGACTTTTCCAGTTTCCCCTCAGAAGGCACATCCTCTAAATCTGTCCCCTCTCCTCTTAATTAATTAATTTGGATTTTGTAGGACTGTAGAGCTCCCGTTAATAGAGCTTGACCTGGTATTTCCTGTTCCTTTATGAACCCTCTCCCCACAGTTCCTGCTGCTGTGACCGCCTGAAGGTTCTCAACCCCCTTTCTCCTGAATATTTAATTCTATTCAAATATTGAGTGATGTTTTGTGCTTGTGGAATTTCACCCTTTCCTTTTCGGATGCTCTTTCTCCACTGCTGATGCAACTGAGGTTTTATTCTTGGTCTCCAAAGGGGTCCCCTTTGTTTGTCTTCCAGTTTTTGTAGTTGTCCTTTTCTATTTTTGTTTACCTCATTTAGGAAACCGGGGAATGAAAGCACAAAAATCAGGGAATTTTACCTCTCCTTTCCCGACTCTGTCAGTTTAACAATGTGGTTAATTTTTCATGGAGTTTTCCCTCAAAATATTTTGGGGAATGAGAATGAAGCTGATGTCACAAGAATTACCGCCAAAACTGTAAAATAACGAAATATTTTCTACTCCTCTGACCACAAGACTCATGGCCAGGAGCAAAGGGAGTTAAATCCCTTAAAATCCAAACATTTGGGTTGGAAAAGAGCTCCGGGGTTGAGTCCAACCTGGGACTGTCCCCACTGTGTCACCCAGCCCTGAGTGTCACAGCCAGTCATTAATGGGTTTTAATCCAGTCATTAAAACCAGTCCCTGAGTGATGGTGTGAAGATTATAAAGAGGTCAAGGTTTTCTTTTAATACAGCAAAAAAAAAGCACTTCTGGGCAGATAATCTGCATTTAATTTGCATTTCATTTGAAACTGTAGTTTATGGTGCAGGCTAAGCAAAATGTTGGGGTCATAAAATGAGGCCGTGAGGGGAAGGACGGGGATTAATGTGGGGATTTTGTGGATTCCTCCCTGCTGGAGTGACCTCCAGGGCTGGGATCTGCAGGGACGGGGCAGAGTTAATGACTGGGATATAAAAACATGGATGGGATGGGAGCAGGATCCGTGCTGGGCATTGTCTGAAGGGTCACAGTGGGAGAGGGAGAGAAGTGAGGGAAGAACCAACTTCGGGAAGTGGGAAGAATTCCTGAGGGGAGGATGTGGGACAGGAGCAGTCTGAGCTGCTGTGGGGCCCAGTTCCGAGTCAGGAGGGCAGGAATCCCACACGGAATATCCCATGGCTCTGGGCAGGAATCCTACAGGGAATATCCCATGGATTTGGGCAGGAATCCTACAGAAATATCCTTCTCTTTATCAGAAGTTCCAGAAAATGCCTGAGGAGCTTCCAACTGGAACACAACTTGTTTGGAGCAGATTGTAGTTTCATGGAATCCCAGAGTGGTTTGGGTTAAAGGGACCTCAAATCCCCTCCAGTGCCACCCCTGCCATGGCAGGGACACCTCCCACTGTCCCAGGCTGCTCCAGCCCCAGTGTCCAACCTGGCCTTGGGCACTGCCAGGGATCCAGGGGCAGCCACAGCTGCTCTGGGCAAGGACCTGTGCATGATTATGGCTATACCTTCCAGGACCTGAAGGATCCAACAGAAAAGATGGAGAGAGATTATTTACAAGGGATGGAGGGACAGGACACAGGGAATGGCTTCCCACTGCCAGAGGGCCTGGATGGATGGGAGATTGAGAAGAAATTCCTGGCTGGGAGGGTGGGGAGGGGCTGGGCTGGAATTCCCAGATTTGCTGTGGCTGCCCCTGGATCCCTGGAATGTCCAAGGCCAGGTTGGACATTGGGGCTGGAGCAGCCTGGGACAGTGGGAGGTGTCCCTGCCGTGGCAGGGGTGGCGCTGGATGATCCTTAAAATCCCTTCCAGCCCAAACCATTCCGTGATTCTGTTGTAGGAAATATTGGAAATCCAGACTTTCCGAAGCGGAGGCTCGGAGCTGCCTCTCAGAGGAGCCAGGACACGAGAGGAAAATGGGCTGGCAGGAGCCTCAGGAGATTCAACACAAATTAAATGGGAATTCCTGCCCTGGGGAGGGAAAGCCCCAGGCTCCAGCATGGAAGGGGAGCTCTGCAGGGAGGGACCTGCAGGAAAAGTCCTTGGAGCGGAACAGTTTTGGGATGAGATGCAGGAGAAACCAGTTTGGATGAGGGAAGCGCTAATCAGGGATCGGGAGAATAAAATCAACCCTGGCAGGGCACAGGCTCAGAGCTGGTGTTTGATCTCCAGCCTCGAGACCAAACCTCAGCTGGACGAGGGTCTGAGCAGCCTGACCTTATTTCCAAATTAGATCTGACTTCAAAGCTGGCCTTGCTTCGAGCAAGGGCTGAACCCGAGGCCCCTGGAGGTCCCCTCTGTCCTGTATTTCCTGATTCTGTGGGAGGTACGGGAAAACCTCCCCTGCTGAGAGCTCAGAGGCCGCGAGCTGGTTAAAGCTGCACTGTGAAATAGTCGGGAATTTCCTCCCTGTCACTGAATATCAGGGATCACAGTGCCCAGGACATTTCTGTGACCAGGGTGGGGTGGGCAGGATGGGCGCTGTGACACCGGGCAGGTGTCACCTGAGTGCTCTGGGGAGGGAGATGGTGGCCCTGGATCCAGATACAGCAGAGCTGCACTTGGGGGAACAGGGAGTCAGTGCTGTGAGGAGGCTGAGGGAGCTGGGAAGGGAATGGAGAATTCCTGAGGGAGCTGGGAAAGGGGCTGAGCCTGGAGAAAAGGAGGCTCAGGGGGGACCCTGTGGCTCTGCACAAGTCCCTGCCAGGAGGGGACAGCCGGGGGGGTCGGGCTCTGCTCCCAGGGAACAGGGACAGGAGCAGAGGGAACGGCCTCAGGCTGGGCCAGGGCAGGCTCAGGGTGGACAGCAGCAGGAATTTCCCCATGGAAAGGGTGCTGAGGCCTTGGAAGTGCCCAGGGAGGTTTGGAGTGCCCATCCCTGGAGGTGTCCCAGGAATTCCTGGAGGTGGCACTCAGAGCTCTGGGCTGGGGACAAGGTGGGGATTGGGCACAGCTGGGACTCTGATCTTGGAGCTCTTTTCCATCCTCAGTGATTCTGTGGGGTTTAGATTGGATATTTGGGAAAATTTCTTCCCCTAAAAAGGCTGTCCAGCCCTGGCACAGGTACAAGTTAGAGTCCCCATCCCTGGAGGGATTTAAATCCATGTGGATGTGACACTTGGGGACATGGGGCAGTGGTGGCCTTGGCAGTGCTGGGGAACAGTTGGATGAACTTAGAGGTCTTTTCCAACCTTAATGATTCCATGATTCCATGAGTATCTGTCCTATGGTTTGGAGTGCCCACCCCTGGAGGTGTCCCAGGAATTCCTGGAGGTGGCACTCAGAGCTCTGGGCTGGGGACAAGGTGGGGATTGGGCACAGCTGGGACTCTGATCTTGGAGCTCTTTTCCATCCTCAGTGATTCTGTGGGGTTTAGATTGGATATTTGGGAAAATTTCTTCCCCTAAAAAGGCTGTCCAGCCCTGGCACAGGTACAAGTTAGAGTCCCCATCCCTGGAGGGATTTAAATCCATGTGGATGTGACACTTGGGGACATGGGGCAGTGGTGGCCTTGGCAGTGCTGGGGAACAGTTGGATGAACTTAGAGGTCTTTTCCAACCTTAATGATTCCATGATTCCATGAGTATCTGTCCTATGGTTTGGAGTGCCCATCCCTGGAGGTGTCCCAGGAATTCCTGGAGGTGGCACTCAGAGCTCCGGGGTGGGGACAAGGCGGGCATTGGGCACAGCTGGGACTCGGTGACCTGGGAATTCCTTTCCAACTTGAGTGATTCCAGAATTCTGTGACTGCAGACCTGAGCCTGGATGCTCTGCTCTCCCACGGGGATGGATTCGGAGCTCCACACTTCCTCAGGATTCCTGTGGGGATCTCAGTCCTGCTGAAGCTCCCCCTGCCCTCCTGTCCCTGTCAGGGTGTTCAGGGCTCTCGTTCTGCACGTGCTGCAGCCCTTCAGGGTGGCTGCTTAATTGGCAAGCTGATTATTTGTGTAATTACATTCTGGAGAGCCTGGCTGAGCATTGTTTCGAAGCAGCAGCACAAACAGACTCCCTGAAAACGCGTTGGCTCCGGAAGCAGCAGGGAGCAGCCCCCTCCCATCAGGTCACTTGTCTAATTAAGCAGGGAATTTGAGGATTTCATGGATTCAAAGGCTGCTTTTAAATCCATTGTGCAGCCAAGGGGGGGGGTTTGGTTTGCTGTTGTTTGCCTGAAAATAAAACATGCCTGGAGTTGTCTTTGATTTCATTTCTTTTTGTGCCTTGTGTGTTCTATGAGATTGGCTGGAGCAAATTGGGAATTCAGCCCTGGATACCACGCTGGGATGAGTGGGGCAGTACAAGACAGCTTTGTTTTCCTTTGCCTATGGAATTTGTGTATGGGTATGCATATTTTCCATGGTTGTGATGAGTGGAGAGCTGTAGGAAAATAAGGAGCAGCCCCAGGATCCCAGAGAAAATAAAATAAACTTAAATAAAATAAAATAAAAATAAAATTTAAAAAATAAAATAAAATAAAATAAAATAAAATAAAATAAAATAAAATAAAATAAAATAAAATAAAATAAAATAAAATAAAATAAAATAAAATAAAATATTTACTAGGTACCATGATTTATGGGATCATTCTGGAAGTGAACCAAGTACAATCCCAGAATTATGAGGGGATGTTTTGGAACTTAATTTTAAGGAGGAAAGGATAAACAGCTTAACAAGGACAAGGCTTGGATGGATGGAGCTGGTCTCCACAGAGTTCTTCCAAAATCCAATTTTGTGTTTGCTTTTAGTGGAATTCAGTTCTTCATTCCTTGGATTCTCTGGTGGAGTGTGTTTAGAGGGACCCTGCAGAGGGTGTGGAGCCTTTTCCAGCGGCAGGGACAAAGCCCAAAGCCAAAACCCTCCAAGGCAGCTGCTTGTTACCAGCAAAATTCCTGATTTTTCTCCTCTGCTGGGTCTGTGCTTGTCTGGAATATCTCAAACACTGAAACACACGAGGACCTTTGCCCAGCTGGGGACCTTTGCCCAGCTGGGGGGTGACAGAGGGGCTGGAGAAGGGGACAGGGACATCCCCAGCCAGCCTGGAGGGTACTTGAGTATGAAAGCCAAGGTTCTTGGCATTCCCAGAACCATGGAATTCTTTAGGTTGGAAAAGCCCTCTGAGATCATGGAGTCGTTCCCCCAGCACTGCAGAGGCCACCACTGACTCGTGTCCCCAAGTGCCACATGCACAGGGGACGGGGGCTCCACCACTGCCCCCGAGGAGAAATTAGTGAAGAAATTTTCCCGATATCCACCTAAACCTCCCCTGGCCCAGCCTGAGGCCGTTCCCTCTGCTCCTGTCCCTGTTCCCTGGGAGCAGAGCCCGACCCCCCCGGCTGTCCCCTCCTGGCAGGGACTTGTGCAGAGCCACCAGGTCCCCCCTGAGCCTCCTTTTCTCCAGGCTGAGCCCCTTTCCCATCTCCCTCAGGAATTCTCCAGCCCTTCCCCAGCTCCCTCAGGAATTCTCCAGCCCCTTTCCCAGCCCCATTCCCTTCCCTGGACATGCTCCAGCTCCTCCATGTCCTTGTCTGGACATGTCCCAGCTCCTGGGGACAGCGGTGGGAAGTCACAGATCCAGGAGCAGCAGCCAAGCCTGGGGATTGTGGATGCACCAACCCAAAGCTGGGGCTGGGTCCTTGGTGCCACCAAATCACCCCAAGGATGGAGCTCTCCCAGGAACCAACGCTGATTTTGGGATCACTTCCCACTCTTCCTCATTCCTGAGCTGCAGGCAGTGAGTCCGACCTGTCCCTGTTCCCTGGGAATCATTCCCCCCTCCTGTCAGGGACTGTGCAGAGCCAGGAGGTTCCCCCTGAGCCTCCTGTTCTCCAGGCTCATCCTGGACAATGATCCCTGTCCGTGGATCTGGGGACCTGGACACCATTCCAGGCTCACGGAATTGTGCTCGTCCCTTGCCGTTCCTTGTGCGTCCCTGCCCGGAGACGTCTGAGCTCAGTTAAGGAGCTCAGTAAGGAATTCTGGATCCCAGTTAAAGTTCCCAGTGCTCCCAGCTCTGCTGCTCCTCGTGAGGGGCTCCAGGCTGTGTTTCCAGCCTGAGGAGCAACTCCTGCCCATGAAGGGGAGAGAAAAGTGGCCGGGATGCAGTGACTGAGCCTCGGGGGCAGCAGGGAAAACACCGTAATCACAATTCCTGTTCCCGCTCCCATTTTTCCTTCCGTGCTGTCTTGAGGGTTGTAATTGCATCCATGTTAATGATTTCTGGCGAGCTGATGATTTACTTTTGTAAGCCAGTGGCAGCGAGGTCTCAGCTTAGTCTGCAAAGCATAAAATAGAACGTGCCATAATCGAGTTCCAGCTGGAAATTCCATTAAAGCTCCGTTTGATTCGGGAGTTGGGTTTTTCAGGGAGGTTCCTCGCGCCTAATGTGGTTCCCAAACAGCCCCGCATGCATTAAGGCTCATTAATATTAAATTAATTATGTAATCTGCTATCTTTGGGAAGATGGAACGTTGCCTTTGGCTCAGCTGAGGGAGAGATCTGCGTGGATTTGGCAGGGAATTTTGTTTGGGACAGGAATTAAAATGTAGGTGCCGTTGTAGCTCATTTGCATGGAATTATCCACAGGGAAGGTGCTACTTCTCCTGGAAAACCCTTGGGAATTTCAGAGGAGTGAAATCCAAAGCAGTTTTGTTGGAAGTGACTAACAGGAGGCAAACGCAATGTTTTGGGGCTCTAGAACCTGGAGAAGGGAAAGGGAAGGAGAGGAGAGGAGAGGAGAGGGGAGAGAAGAGAAGAGAAGAGGAGAGCAGAGAAGAGGAGAGGAGAGAAGAGGAGAGAAGAGAAGAGAAGAGGAGAGCAGAGAAGAGGAGAGGAGAGAAGAGGAGAGAAGAGAAGAGAAGAGGAGAGCAGAGAAGAGGAGAGGAGAGAAGAGGAGAGAAGAGAAGAGAAGAGGAGAGCAGAGAAGAGGAGAGGAGAGAAGAGGAGAGAAGAGAAGAGAAGAGGAGAGCAGAGAAGAGGAGAGGAGAGAAGAGGAGAGAAGAGAAGAGAAGCGAAGAGAAGAGAAGAGAAGCCACACGGGTTCTCTGGCCCCTCAGCACTGCTGTCTCCAAGCCCAGGTAGGATTGGGAGCCACTGGGTGATCCAGAGGGAATAAAATGGTCTGTGGGAGAGAGCAGCACCTCTGGAAGGTGGGCTCAGCCCAGGAGAAGGGGAAGGAGCTGCTGGGGAGTTTCACCTCTCTGGGGCATTCCCTGTGGGAACCAGGCACCACTTCCCTGCTCCTGCCTCAGCTCCTCTCATTCCAGCTTGTGTTGCGTTAATCAGAACTCATCTCTCACCTCTGACAGCTCCATCCTTTCCTCCCGCTCAGCCTGGCCTGTGAGCAGTGCTGGGCTCCCTGTCTGAGCCTGGAAAACACGGAATTGGTGCAGGGAAGGTCTGATCAGTCACTGAGAGCTTTCCTTGCCATGTGGAATTAATGAGCTTAGCCTGGAGGTGGAGCAGGACGGAGGCAGAAATACTTCTCGGGGTGATCACTGGAATAAATTGCTCATATTCCTGAGGTTGATGAACTGACCAGCAGGCAGCAGCTCTGAGATTAATAACCCAGACTTCCTCACACACTCCTCTTGCTGCTGTTGGCCTCAGAGAAAAGTTAAAGCTGATTTATTTACTGCACTAACCCCGAGGTGTTGGCAAGGAGGGCCCCATCTCGTGTCCCTGATCCATCACTGGGTGCAGGAGCACCTTCAGCTCACTCATGCCAGGGATATTTGCTGACAGGGAACGTGGCTGGGTTGGTGTGGGGGGTTCATAAATAATAAAGACTCTGTATCCAGGGTGAGGAATGTCCAGTAACGTCTCTGTTCATTATTGATGTGTGCACACCACAAACAACCCAGGCTCCCCAGTTTATTCATCTTTTTTTCTTGCACAAGAGAACAAATGGGTGGTGGCCGCCCAGGATTTCTGCAGCAGAGGGAATGCAAGGGAGCCTGCTGGTTCCTAAAGCCCTGAGTGCAGCAGAGCACCCACCCTCTGCGTTTCTTTCCATCCCTGGGGATGTGGTGTGGAATATTTCAGCTCTGAGCTGCCAGCGGTGTGAACACAAAACACTGCGTTTCTGGATCTGTTTGAAAGGTGTGAGGTGTCCCCGTGTCCCTGTTTGTGGCTGCAGGACACTGGGAATTCACAAAGCCCTGAGGGAACTTCTCCTTGGGAGGCAAAGCTGGGAGTTCTCACCCAGACTTCAGCTCTGACACGTCCAACGTCTGCTCGGAGTTCCCAGCAGACTTAGAGAACCATGGAATCACTGAGCTGGGAAAAGCCCTCCAAGACAGGACACAGGGAATGGCTTCCCACTGCCAGAGGGCAGGGATGGATGGGAGATTGGGAAGGGATTCCTGGCTGGGCTGGAATTGCCAGAGCAGCTGTGGCTGCCCCTGGATCCCTGGCAGTGCCCAAGGCCAGGTTGGACATTGGGGCTTGGAGCAGCCTGGGACAGTGGGAGGTGTCCCTGCCCTGGCAGGGGTGGAACGGGATGAGCTTTAAAGTCTTTCCCAACCCAAACCATTCCATGATTCCTACAGAACACTGGAATTGTTAATCAGTCTCCCGGAGTGAACACTGGGTAACTGGGTTTTATTTTTGTTTTCCCCGTGTGCTCATCTGACTCCTCCAGTCTCTCCCAGGGGCTCTGTCCCTGCACACAGAAATGCCAAACCTCAGGAAGAAAATATATTTAAATGTTTGCTGTTCACCCTGCAAGTGAATTTTTATTCTGGTCCTTACGGTTTTCCCTTATTTCGTTGCTTGTTGAGAGGAG
The DNA here is from genome assembly GCA_013400495.1 of Nicator chloris. Taxonomy (NCBI): domain Eukaryota; kingdom Metazoa; phylum Chordata; class Aves; order Passeriformes; family Pycnonotidae; genus Nicator; species Nicator chloris. The sequence goes on along the minus strand of WAAE01012506.1, from coordinate 14,588 downwards.
CCTCATCTCGAGTGAGTATTAATCTGTTTTTAATTGTGCTGTCCAAAATGATTTAACGTCTGCCAGCGATGTCTGAGACATAAAATTTAGATGTTTCAAATGGGATTCACATGAAATGGAAAAGGTTTTACTGTTTCAAAACATCTCAGTCATTCTGGCATCCTGCCCAGCACTAATGCCTATCTCCAGAAAACAAATGCCAAGAGGACTTGAATCCTGGTTTTTGTAGGAAATTGAGGTCTCCTCGAGTCAGCCTTGGCATCGTTTTCTCCTCTCAGTTAATTTTTCCTGTTCAGTTGGGAGGTGCTGAGGACAGAGAAAATAACCCCAGAGGCACAGAAACCTCCTGGTGCTGGTGGTTCCAAGTGGGGCAGTGAAGATGTGACAGTCAGCTGGGGAAATGTTCCAAAGAAACAGAGAATGGGATCGGGAATGGGATGGGAAAGGAGTGACTGAGTCACAGAATTCCATCTCTCTCTGCAGGCAGCCACATCCAGTTAGTCCTCAGCCTAGGCTCAAAGCAGTCCAGCTCAGAGCCAGCAGAGCCAGAGCTCATGCCTGATCCCAGACTAAACCTCTGGGATCAGGGATGTGTTTTCCATGAAGATGGTGCCCCCAAGTCACTGCCACCCCTTCCTTCACCCAGAGCTCTTTGCTTCCGTCCCTCACCTTGGATCCATCCTGTCCCCATGGTTGTCCTTCCTTTTCCATTTCCATGCTCCCATCAGCTCTGCACATCCCTTTTTCCCTGCATCAGTCCAGTTTTCCCTCTCTTCGATCCAGGTTTCACTTCCCACACAGCCCAGGGTCCCTCTCTCCATGATCCACACCCATCCCATCCCAGCCCATCATTCCCTTTCCTTCCCCTCCCCATGATCCCTGCTCATCCCAGCCCATCATTCCCTTTCCTTCCCCTCCCCATGATCCCTGCTCATCCCAGCCCATCATTCCCTTTCCTTCCTCTCTCCATGATCCACACCCATCCCAGCCCATCATTCCCTTTCCTTTGNCCTTCCCCTTTCCTTCCTCTCTCCATGATCCCTGCTCATCCCAGCCCATCATTCCCTTTCCTTCCTCTCTCCATGATCCCTGCTCATCCCAGCCCATCATTCCCTTTCCTTCTTCTCTCCCTGTTCCACGCCCATCCCAGCCCATCATTCCCGTTCCTTCCTCTCTCCATGCTCCACTTCCATCCCAGCCCATCACTCCCTTTCTTTCCTCTTTCCATGATCCCTGCCCATCCCAGCCCATCATTCCCTTTCCTTCCCCTCCCCATGATCCCTGCTCATCCCAGCCCATCATTCCCTTTCCTTCCCCTCCCCATGATCCCTGCTCATCCCAGCCCATCATTCCCTTTCCTTCCTCTCTCCATGATCCACACCCATCCCAGCCCATCATTCCCTTTCCTTTGGCCCTTCCCTGTCCCCAGAGCTGTGCAGTGACACCACCAGACTGGGATCTGGGATCACCAGATCCATCCCTTTCCTCACTTTCAGCACTTCCAGGGACGTTTTATCTCTTTTTCCCCTGCCTAGGGAAAAAAAAATCCTCTTCCAGGTGGAGCTGGGAACCAGCTGTAATTTAGGGATCAGCATCAGGCCACTCATGCTCAAGGACCACGGTGTTTTGGGGGGAGATAAATTAATAATCACCTTTTTTGGTGTGATCAGACCTCCTGCTCCTCATCCCAGGAGCCAAACCCTTGGAAGAGAAAGCTCCATGGCTGGGAAGTTTGAATTTCCTGGGATTTTATCCTGCAAAGCACAAAACGGCAGCATCAGGGAGGAAAAATGGGTAGGGGATGATCCAGACAGAGAGAAATGCTGGGAAAGGAGAGTGATGCTCTTTGCCCTGAGTTACTGGGATTTTTGGTGATCACAGATTTCACACCTGTGTTTGGGGTAAAGCTCTGGGGAAGAAGGGAAATGTAAAAAAAAAATGGGAAGTGACCCCGAAGCGCTGATTTCCAGTGCAAATCCATGTCCTGGGACAGAGCAGGGATGCTTCTGCGAAAAAAGCAGGAGCTGAGAAGTGCCAGAAACTGGTGGAAAATGCCAAAATGATTCAACAAAATCAGGAAACCATTTTTTTTCCTTGTCATCAGGAAAAATGAGGATGTCTGGTAGAAAAACTCGGGACGAGCAGTTGGCCCCGTGTACCTTCACTCCTGTGCAGGTTGTCACTGTCATCTTCTTCCTTCCTACAGCTGCCAGACATTTTCAGGTTCCCTTTCTAGCAGAAATTTTTGGCAGTTTCCTCTGCACTGACTCCTTTTTTCCTTGTTTTATAAAATATGGAGGAAGGCCGTGCTTGTGTATTATCCGTGTGCTCATAATAGGCATTAATAAATAAATCCCTGGAAGATGTCAGGGGCGTTTAGAAGATAAAAACCCCTCAAATTTAGGGGGTTTTTTTTTGTCTTTAGAATCTGTGCCACATCAAGGCATTGGAGCTGCAGCGGGAATCTGTTCCCTTTTTTCACGACTTTACGGATGACTGCAGTGCTTTATGGAATTCTCCAGTGCTCGGGAATAAAAGGCAGAGCTGAGTTTTCACACAGGAATTCAGGAGCTGGAGACAAAAAAGCTGAGCTGAGGTTCAGAAATATTTGGGGTTTTTTTAACACAGAAGGAGGTCAGTGCAGCCTTGATACGCCAGGCTGGAGAGAGAAGAGGCTGAGGAGGTGGAAAACTTCCAAGAGCACGTCTTGGAAGTGCCGGAAAAATAACAAAATAGAAACGTTAAAGTGGGGAAAAAATCTCCAAGATTATGTCCACGCCCTGAAGTGCCTCTGAAGTGCCACATCCATGTGGTTTTTGAACTTTTAGAGATGGGGACTTCACCACTGCCGTGGGAATCTGTTCCAATGTTTCACCACTCTGACAGTGAAGGAGTTTTCCCTGATATCCAATCCTGATCTCTCCAGTGGAGACGGAATTTTTGGGATTTACTTCCGTGAAAAGCTGTTTTCAGTCCTTATTTACAGGTCATCCACATCTTTCACGGCCTCTTGATGGTGTCTTGCAACTCTTTGGTCACTCCCTGTTTCCTCTGGAATGGTGTGCAGGGATTCAGTGGAGGCATGAATGGGAATCACATGGATAAACATGGAGTAACATGTTAATGGGATAAACATGGAAGAACATGGATAAACCCTCCAGCAGAGCTTTGGGAATGAATCGCCACCCCTGTGGATTCTTTAGGACACAGAACTCTATGAAAACACTTGGAATTTCAGTTTATCCCTGAAATAAGTTATCCCTCTTTCTCCTTTTTTGTCCCTACGCTGGATCTGCTCCCATATCTGAGCAATTGTGGAAATTGCTGATGCTGCTTTGTGCTTCCAGATATTTTTCCTTTTGGAATATTGGGTTGTCTGCCTGTTTTTCCACCTTGGAGCACTTGGGTTCCATTTCCTCCTTTATCCTGAGCAGGGATGAGACCGGAGAGCAAAGACAAGGCTGATGTGAACGCGACCGTTCCCGTTTTTCCCCTTGCTCTTTCCACTTGTCGGTGGGTGAAGCCCTTGGATAAATTTTCAGGAAGCTCCAAAGAGCCTGCACAACATTTCATGGAATTGCGGGGCTGTCCGGGTTGGAAAAGCCCTCCGGGATCCCCAAGTCCAACATCAACCACAGTCACCACCAAACCACGCTCCCCCGCTGCCACATCCACGTGGGGTTTGAGCCCTTCCAGGGCTGGGGACTCCCCTACTGCCTTGGGAAGTCTTTTCCAGGATTTTACAACTTTTCCAGAAGAAATTGTTCTCAGTATCCAACATGAACATTTCACAACGGGGTTTGAGGACGTTTCCGCGCGCTTCCACCGCGGGCTGCCAGGGTCTGCAGCTCCGCCTTGACATTCCAAGGGCTGAAGAATCCCACTAAAACCAGGTCCCCACGGAACAGCAGCCTCAGGACTGAGGTGCCACCTGCCTGCCCTTTGTCCCACCAGGAGCCATCTGCTGATTCCTTGGGGCTGGTCCCAAGCTCCTCCTCTGGAGTCAATGTCGTGCTTTATCCCAACTTTCCGACATAAAAATTCCCATCCTGCTGGTGGTGGGGCTCGCCCAGCTCACCAAAAAGGGGCCTAAACTTGGAAAAGATTTTCTGTTCCTCTCTGCTTTCCTGGTTTTCCTCCCTCTAATCCAGGGTGTCCTCCTCCAGCAATGCCTACACCTTCCCAGCTGGAGCACACCACAATTTTTTTCCCATGTTAACAAATCCACTTCTTGGGCTGCTTCCCTAAAGGATTCATTTAGAATCCTAAGAAATGCTGGGATTTTCCCTCTGGAATTTTCTCCTCCAGGATTTTCCCTCTGGAATTTTCTCCTCCAGACACCTGTGTTGAGCTGCCCTCCAGGTATGGGAAAAAAAAACCAAAACATTCCAATGATTAACAATCCATTCCAGTAATTATTATTCTTGCTTTGGAAAAAAAAATAATCCCTTTTCCACTTTTAATTTCCCTGATTTTAGCTTCCAACTGCTGCTTCTTAGCCTGCCTTTCTTCCTGAGATTAAAGTGTTTTTCCCTTCTCCTCGTGGAAGTGCTCCCATGTTTATGACATTTTCCTCTCATTTTCTTCCTTTTGATGAACAAACCCAGCCATTCCTTTGAATATTTTCCAATAAGAAATTTTCCTTAACCTTTGAGTTATCCTGGCAGGTTTTCTTCTGGCTCTTCTCCAGCTTTTCTCCCACGCAAATAAAATTTTTTTAAAAAAGCAGCACACGTCTCTCCAGGCATCTTCTAGCATGGAATTCAGAGGTTAAACATTCCTATTTAATCACACTCTGCCTGCCTTTCCGGGTGTATCCATGGATTTCTCAGCCACCCTGTTACTCTGGGAGCTGATGTTGCTCAGGAGGTCACAGAGCTGTGTGGAAATAAGGACGATTCAGTAAAAAATGGATTTATTTTGAGTCCTGTAACTCAGATTCTCTTCTCAGAGTTGTTCTCCGGTGTCGTTCCTTTTAACATCAGCCACAGCAGGAATGGGAAAACTGTCCTGGAAGCATTCCAGCCTCATAAAATCATGGAATGGTCCTTAAAGATCATCTGGCTCCAAAGCCAGGGATTTAAGGTCCCTTCCAACCCAAACTATTCCATGATTCTGTGTTAATTCAAATGAGATGAGGATGTGGTCACAGGTTCCTGGTAAATATTGATGTGGTAGAGGAGGATTTTAAAATCTCTCCGATTCATTTGTGACTTCACCCTGAGAAGTTCTCTGCAAAGCTTTCAATAAGCCCGAAATTCCATTTATGGAATGGCATTCTCCAGGATTTTCCCCTGGTTTTCATGGTAAATCTCAGCTCTGGCTGAGGAAGTTCAGTCCCTGGGTCACAGCAAGTAGGGAGATTTCTGGCTGTGGTCACAGCTTTTCTGAGTTCAGCCCATTTGGGATATTCCTGACTCTTAATTCAGCCCATTTGGAATCTTCCTGGCCCTCAGGATGTTCCTGACCCTCAGTTCAGCCCATTTGGGATCTCCTGACCCTCAATTCAACCTCTTTGGGACCTCCTGTTCCCCAGTTCAGCCCATTTGGGGTCATCCTGTGCGCTGGTTTGAAAGCAAAACCAGTGAGAGACTCCAAGTCAGAAATACAATTTAATAAGAGGAAAAAGAAATAAAATATAATAAAATAAATGCAACTGTACAAAAGACCACTGACAGAGTCAGAATACAACCTGACACCCTGTTAGTTAGACTGGTGGTGGCAGTCCAGATGAAGTGATGATCCTGTAGAAAGGTCTGGCAGCTCTTGTCCTGTGGGAGTCCAGTGGGTAACAGCCCCCTGTGCTGTCCCAAATCCCAGATTATATCCAGCTGGGAATGCCTGGCTGCTCCCCCCTGGGCAGAGCATCTCACAATGGGCTGATTTCATTCTTCCAGTCATGCCATGGGTCCCTGATTGCCCATTAAACAGAGAGAGCTCCTGGAGGGAGTTACCTGTGAGTTCTGTGAGAAGGCATTGCTGGGCCATTAACAGGGATAGTCCAGAGGGAGGGGACAAGGGGAACCCTGCCTGACCTGCCTTCAACAGCTCCTGAAGGTGTTGATAGAACACATACTTTGGGCACATCTGACACTGTAACCTAGGTCATCCTGTTCCTCAGTTCAGCCCATTTGGGATTTTCTTGCCCTCAGTTCAACCCCTTTGGGATCATCCTGGACCTTGGTTCAGCCCCTTTGGGATCTCCTGGCCCTTGTGCTCGGATCACTTTTGATCCTGACCCAGGAGACGATGGATGCTGTGGCACAGACAGACTTTGAGCCCGGATTTGACCCTCTTTCCCTGGAGTTTCTGCCCCGGTCAAAGTAATTTAGGACAAACTCCCTTTGGAGCGATTCCTGGATGTTCAGGGGGGGCTGGAAGCCCCTGGAATGTCTTTGTGGCATCTCGGCGTCCAGTCCTGGAGCAGGGAGAGGTGTGCAGTGAGTTTGGTTGTTCTCAGCTCCGGGAGAGTCCTGAAGTCCTGCCCAGGACTTCAGGAACGCCTCGAGTGCCACGTCCACAAGGCTTCCAGGGATGGGGATTCCACCAATTCCCTCTTTTCATGCCCAGCAGGTTTGAAAAAGTTGCCGAGGGCAACGTTTTGCACCCAAATTGTGCTGTGCTGCTTTAATGGTTGCTCTCGATGAGCTGCGAGGTCTTTTCCAGCTCGTCCTTTCCAGCTGTGATCTTTTCCCCCCGTAACAAAACAAGTGCACATCCAGTCTCCTGCTATTTTCCATCTACCCCGTTTCTCCTGGCATCTTCGGGATGTGCCCCGAGGACACTGAGGTTTTTATGATGTTGGTATCTTGTTTTTGTTTTTTTTCTCCCTTCCTCTTTGCTCTTGGAGACTGGGCTGGGCAGAGATGTTCAAAGGGAGGCAGGGAATGATAGTGAGACAGATAAACAAAGGGAGCTGGTGAATTATGCATATTCCTGAGCATTCACCTTGAGGAAGCAGCAGGATCTGGGGAATGGATGACTGGCAAAGACCTTGAAGAGCAGCTCTGTGGGGCTTATTTATTTTTTTATCAGCGCGGTCTTCGAGGAAGATGAATTATCCGCCAGTAGAGCCTTGAGGGATCTGGGTTTGTTCTCATTGAGTTTTAGGACAATAAAGTGACTCTGTTCTCCTGATGAGTTGTTCCAGGCACGCCATGAGCAGGATTATCCAGCCTAGAGGTGCAAATGAGGAGATTTCCCAGCTCTCCCTGGGTTTTCTGACCCTCATTAAGCCCAGGGGAACAGTTGAGCTCTGGGATATTGATCACACCCAGCCAGGATCATCCCTGAAGCACCAATCCCTTCCCTGAGGGCGCCTGGTGTCAGGGAAGGGCTGGGCAGGACTGATTACAAATATTCCTGAATCCCTGAGGTTGGAAAACCCTCCCAGACCACCGAGTCCAGCCTGCGCCCACCTTGTCCCCAGCCCAGAGTTCTGAGTGCCACCTCCAAGAATTCCTTGGACACCTCCAGGGATGGGCACTCCAAACCTCCCTGGGCAGCGCCTGACCAGCCTTTCCATGGGGAAATTCCTGCTGGTGTCCCACCAGGGACAGTCCCACCAGTTTCCTTTAAACATTTATAATTTTTCACGCTATTTTAGAGACTCATAATTGCAAATCTCACCGTAGAACTGTTGTTAATCCTCAACCCTCAACACCCCCAGCCTCGGTGCTTTGTGTTTGTAAGGCCCTGGGAGCTTGGATTTGATCTCCCATCACTCCAGGTCCAGAGGTGTTTCCCTCCTGCTTCCCATGGAACCCGTTCCTAATTGGAAAAGCTCCTTCAGGCTTCTTCTCATCCCCCTAGCCCCGAGCACGGCACTTCATCATCACAGCTCGTTAAGAGATGCTGCCCTCATCAATTCTCCTCCTGCACCTCTTGGAAAAGGAATTCATATTTTCCAATATCTGCCTTGGAATGAGGACCTGCAGCCAGGCTTTCCAGCAGAATCATTTCCTCACAATTAACTGGGAAGGTTCCCCTCTCAAAGAGCAGAGTTTTGTGAGAATGTTATTTTTCGGTCAATAATGAGCAGTTGGAAAGGTCAGGCTGTCCAACACTTGCAATGCCACCGAATTTGAGGAGGGTTGCAAAGATTAAAAGCAAAATCCTGGGAAAAAAAAAGCAGTAGAAAAAAAATCCTTGTGGTTCCAAGCTTGTCCTGTTCTGCTTCTGAGCCTTGTAAAAGCTGCCAAAATCCAGGGAGGAGCAGGAATTAGGAAAAAGGGATAAATTTCTGAATTCCCTGCTCAAAGCCCAGCGGAGGGATGGGTGCCTTGGAGTCAAGGATGGGGATCAAACAATTTGTTTTCCTCGGTTCCTCCAGCTTTGCTTTGGAAGCCTTGTGGGCTTTTAGTGGAACCAGGATCAGTTTTCCACCAGGGATCAAGAATATAAAATATAAAATAATATAAAATATAAAATAATATAAAATATAAAATAATAGAAAATAAATAGAAAATAGAAAATAATAAGATGAAGATTCTTCTAGCTGTCTCTTTGAGCAGTTTTACCCCCAGAGACCTCTTCCAACTGAAATGATTCCATCATTTGGAGATGTCCACTTTCACGGCAGGTGAAATATCCTCTTGGAAGGAAAGAGCTGCTTGAGGGTCATAAATGAATTTATGTCCTTGTCAGAGCTCGTACCAACACAACTGTTGCTATTTTCATATGTTGAGTCATTTCACGTATCTTGGAACAGGACATGGATATATCCAGAGGGAGGGAGATATTCCAGAGGCATCTGGATGCATTCCTGAGCCACGTGCTCTGGGATGACCCTGCCAGAGCAGGGAGGTGGCACCAGATGAGCCAGAACCATCCCACTGCTCCCACATCCTTCTCCGGGCTGTTTCCCTCAGAGGGAGCGTTATCCTGGTTTTTTCACCTCCGTGGGATAAAACTCCTCATGATCCCACCTCCCAGTTCTGTTGGATGGTGAAATTTCCCTCTGCGCTTCCCTCGCGGTGATTTCTGAGCTTGGTTTTGCTCTCCTCTTCCCTCTCTTACTTATCCTTCCATGGGCACGCCACCATACTCCCTGAAATCCTTCGGATCTCGCGAACAGTCCCGGATTGTTTTTGAAAGTTCAGGAAATCAATCCTTCTGGAGCACACGGGTCAGAGGAAACGGCCTCGNGAAAAAAAGCAGTAGAAAAAAAATCCTTGTGGTTCCAAGCTTGTCCTGTTCTGCTTCTGAGCCTTGTAAAAGCTGCCAAAATCCAGGGAGGAGCAGGAATTAGGAAAAAGGGATAAATTTCTGAATTCCCTGCTCAAAGCCCAGCGGAGGGATGGGTGCCTTGGAGTCAAGGATGGGGATCAAACATTTCGTTTTCCTTGGTTCCTCCAGCTTTGCTTTGGAAGCCTTGTGGGCTTTTAGTGGAACCAGGATCAGTTTTCCACCAGGGATCAAGAATATAAAATATAAAATAATATAAAATATAAAATAATATAAAATATAAAATAATAGAAAATAAATAGAAAATAGAAAATAATAAGATGAAGATTCTTCTAGCTGTCTCTTTGAGCAGTTTTACCCCCAGAGACCTCTTCCAACTGAAATGATTCCATCATTTGGAGATCTCCACTTTCACGGCAGGTGAAATATCCTCTTGGAAGGAAAGAGCTGCTTGAGGGTCATAAATGAATTTATGTCCTTGTCAGAGCTCGTACCAACACAAGTGTTGCTATTTTCATATGTTGAGTCATTTCACGTATCTTGGAACAGGACATGGATATATCCAGAGGGAGGGAGATATTCCAGAGGCATCTGGATGCATTCCTGAGCCACGTGCTCTGGGATGACCCTGCCAGAGCAGGGAGGTGGCACCAGATGAGCCAGAACCATCCCACTGCTCCCACATCCTTCTCCGGCCTGTTTCCCTCAGAGGGACCGTTATCCTGGTTTTTTCACCTCCGTGGGATAAAACTCCTCATGATCCCACCTCCCAGTTCTGTTGGATGGTGAAATTTCCCTCTGCGCTTCCCTCGCGGTGATTTCTGAGCTTGGTTTTGCTCTCCTCTTCCCTCTCTTACTTCTCCTTCCATGGGCACACCACCATATTCCCTGAAATCCTTCGGATCTCGCGAACAGTCCCGGATTGTTTTTGAAAGTTCAGGAAATCAATCCTTCTGGAGCACACGGGTCAGAGGAAACGGCCTCGAGCTGCACCAGGGGATGTTCAGGTTGGATATCAGGGAAAATTTCTCCATGGAAAGGTTTCTCAAGCTGTGGAACAGACTTCCCATGGAAGTGGTGGAATTAAATCCCTGGAAACGTTCAAAACCCACACGGACGTGGCACCTGGGGACGTGGGTTGGACTCGAGGGCTTTGCAAACTTAACAGCTCCATAAATTTCATTTCCACCGTGGAAATAAATTTTAAACGAATTGTGTATCCCCGCAGTTTTGGGTGTCGCTTGTGCAGGCAACGTTTGCAGCAGGGAAAAGCACTGGCTGAGCAACAATTCCCACAAGGAATGGGGCAGAAGAGTCCCAGCGTGGAGCCTGGGAGAGCAAACGTGCTCTGAACAGTCAGGAAGTTCAGGAGCTGCGGAGCACCAGGGAACACAGAACGACGGATAAGAAAAGAGTGCAAATTCCCTGTTTTTACCTTTGGATAACTTTGTTTTACTTCCCAGAATAAATAACACGGAGCCTTTGCTGGAGGGGAGGGAGCCACGGGAGATATTTCAAATAAATCAACATTTGCTTCCTTGAGTTACGGCGAGAGCTCTGCGGCCCCGAGGCCCTGGGAACAAATAGATGGGAAGGAGCACCAAGGGGCTGGAAGGAGTTTCAGAAGCCTTCTCAGGCTTTTGATGTCTCTGTTCCCCGCTCCAGGAGGAAGGTTGGGATGTTCCACGAGGGGAGGCGTTTGTTTGCCGATCGTTCCTGGGTTTGGCGCTCAGCGCGGGGAATGATCTCAGGTGTTGTGGAGTCCTTTGCTGCTAAATCCTTTCATGGATGTTTTCATGTCCAGGTATTTCAGAATCCTGAGTGAGGATGTAGGATGAGGGCAGGTTGGATAACCCGAAAGAGGAGATATTTAGCTGGGATACTGGGAATTAGGGATTCCTGGCTGGGCTGGAATTGCCAGAGCAGCTGTGGCTGCCCCTGGATCCCTGGAATGTCCAAGGCCAGGTTGGACACTGGGGCTTGGAGCAGCCTGGGACAGTGGGAGGTGTCCCTGCCATGGCAGGGGTGGCACTGGGTGATCCCTAAAATCCCTTCCAACCCAACCCATTCCATGATCCTTTGATAATTCTCTAATTGGTTTCCTTTGGAATTCAGCTTATTTTATACAAACTGCATAACGTAAAATTAAATTTAAATTATAGCCCTCGTCAACTTCTCTACACTTCAGCCCAATGAATAATTAAATAGGTAAAACCCCTGCCAGAGCAAATTTCAAAGTTGTTGGTTTTTTGGGTTTTTTTGGTTTTTTTTTATAAGGGAAAACAACCACCTTAATCCATCCTGGGGCTCCCAAATCCAGCTGGGGACTGACACAGGACAAACTGGGATAGTGGAAGGTGACCCTACCATGGCAGGGGGGGGATGACATGAATTTTAAGATCCCTTCCCACCCAAACCGTTCCACGATTCCATGATTAACCAACAGAATCAATAAATAAATACCGTTTGTAAATAAATTTTTAGAGACTGATTCTTTTGCCCACAAACCCACAAAATTATGGGAAAATCCAGTGTGGGAATCCAAGTACTTGTAGGATTTTGTGCAGGATTCTGCGTCCCAAAGCTTTGCCCAAAGGTTTCTTGTCAAAGCCACAAAATTACGGAGAATTCCAGTGTGGGAATCCAACTACTTCCTTTGCATTGATTTTTCAGCACAAAATACAGGAAGTGAAGTGCAATTTCTCTATTAAAGTTTTGTCCATTCCAGAGAAGCGCAACTCACATAATAGGAAATTAATGAGAGAGATGGATTAGGGCATTATTTTTCCCTTGACAAATTAATGGATGTTACAATGGATTTTGAGCAGGCATCGTTAGCAAATGGAAAAAATTGCTCCAATTAAAAATGAACCCTGAGGCTCAACCATCAAAACCCCATTGTCAAAATGGAAATATTTCCCATGGAGTGTTTCAGAAAGAGGAGGAGGAGAAGGATATTCCAGACAATTGCGAAAATTTGGCACTGCAGGAGCAGAGGGATGAAAAATTCGTCTAATTTCGGGTGTGACATTTGGGTGGTTGTGAGAGGGGACTGGGAAGGGTCCTCCAAGGTCGATGAAACCAGACTTTGAACGGAATAAAGAGAAGGAACTTTCTGTTTCCCCACATCTTCATCAGCTTCAAAATGTGAGGCTGACACCGCAGAATTCCAGCTTTGTTTTTTTTCTGGGAATGATGCTCTTCTTGGCTCCTGCTTTACGTTCCTTCTCCAGCTGAAATATCTGGGTCCCATCAGGAATTTTATGTTTTCCCACCCAGTTCAGGGTGACTTGGAGGAGCCTTGGTCTGGCAGCGTCTGACTGACCACGATCCCAGATGGAATTGTGAGGTCTGTGGAGCAGGTTGGGATGTCAGAAGGCGTTTTCTGCTCATTGCTGGTGTCCTCTGGAAGAAGGTGGAATTCTGGAATTATTAAGGTTGGAAAAGCCCTCTGAGATCAAGTCCAACCATTCCCCAGCACCGCCAAGGCCAGCACTGCCCCGTGTCCCCAAGTGCCACATGCACAGGGCTTTGAAATCCCTCCAGGGGTGGGAACTCCACCACTGGACCACCCTTTCCATGACATTTTCCCAGTATCCCAGCTGAACCTCCCAGTGTTTTGTCCCCTGTTGGTTTCTCTGCTTGTTCCTTGAGCTGTTCCATTAATTCCCAGTGCTTTTCCTCCCTCACGGAGGGGTTGGACTCCTGAATGTACCAGGAATGTGGGCTGGAAGGTGAAGATCCAAATATAATTCCACACAGGAACAACTGAGCTCAGCCTCCAGCCCTGTCCCAGCCTCGCCTCGTGTCACAGCTGCTCCGGTGCAGCATTTCCCTGTGGAAAAACTCTTCCCATGGGAGGATTCAGGAAGGAGTCAGAGTGTCTGATCACCCTCCCGGTGTCCTGGATTCTGGAGCTTCACCCAGGGGTCTGTGGGAATTCCTGGCTCTCTGCATCTGGGAGTTATCCCTGGATGGAGGCTCCTGGTGAAGCTTGTGCTCAATTCCCACCTCTTCCGAATCATCCAGGCTGGTTTCCCATTTTAATTTTCCTCTCCTGCCTTCCTTGGGATGGCAGCGAGTCCTCCTCTCTTGCCTTTTTTTCCCCATGGATGTTCTTTTCCAATGGAATCCCATTTCCTTTCCAACCAAACTCAGCCCAGGGAATTTTTCCCAGTCCTTGAGCAGTTCCTTTGATCCTTTTCCACAGCGATTTTCCAACCTCCTTTTGGGAATGACAGCACAAGGTCTGTGCTCAGCGTTGGATTCTCAGCTTTACCACTGCCAGGTCTACAGGGAGAACAATTTTTCCTCACCTCTTTGGGCACATCCAGGGATCTCCATGGCCTGAATCCCAGGTTTTCCAAGGTTTCTTGGTGGTCTCCTGTTTTATTCCCCAGGCTTTAAGCTTTGGGTGCTCCATCCTGGATTTGCCATGGGGAAAGGACAAGGAAGGGGTTCCTTGTGTCCTCGCAGGGCACTGGGCTCTCCTGTTGATCCTACGGGACATCCATGACAAACTGGTGACCACTGGGAGCCTTTCCCTCTCCTGGCAATCTCAGGAATTCCACTGGAAGCTGCAGAATGAAATCCATGTGCTATTCCTGGAACAAAATTGCAAAACTGAAGTTTCTTCTAACTCGTTTTTCCAAAAAAAAACAAACCAACAACAACAAACCAGAGGAAATCCCTCCCAGACAGGAAATTCCCCAGGGTATCCCACATCTCCCAAAGGACACGGTGCATCTCCGTGCTGTAGGACTTTCCTGCCCCCAGAATTCCATGGAAACACCTGGGAGTATGCCAAGGAGCCCTTCCCAGCAGCCCTGCCAGCGCAGTCCCAGATTAATCCCTGACCTTTTGGCATTTGGTGTCAGCCTGACAGGGATGCTGCCACTCGGGAGCTCATTCCAGGCAGTTCAGCCAAGCAGCCGGAGTTCCACACCTCGGCTCCATAAATCCCGGAGCAGTTCATTCATCAGGAAAGGCAGGAAAAGCGGGAAAAGCAGCCTTGCTTGAAATGTGTAAAAACCCTTGTGTGAGGCACAGCAGCGCGAATATTCCAAATTCCGCCTTTTAAACCCTGCAGCTGAAATCCCATCCTCACTGAAACCGATGATCAGAGCTCCCGTGGACAAACACGGGGTGGAATTTCAAAGGAAAAATGGAAAAGTGTTGTTTTCCCCGTGGTGCTGGTGGCTGCTCAGAACTGCCAGGATTTCCTGAGGCGCTGCTCCCGCGGTGTGTGATGGGGCTCACCCCACACACTCCTGGCACTCCTATAGCTCCCCAAAGCGTTCCTGAAGAAAAAAGGAGAACAAAAAGCTGGGAAAAAAGCAAACAAAAAGCTGGGGAAAAAAGCAAACAAAGGAACAGCACAAAAATCCCTGCAAAGCCCTGTC
>WAAE01012502.1:19416-66847 GCA_013400495.1 Nicator chloris | reverse complement strand
CAAAATTAAATAACAATTTAAAAAATGGGAAAAATAAATTTTGCCTCAGAGGAATGCCTTCTGTCAGTCTCATTCACGCCTGGCATCCTGTGCTGAAATTTGTGGGATCAGTTATTAAAGTCTGTTTTAAGGCTCTCACTAGCTTTGCATTGTGCTCTAAAAATGGGTCTCTTAAATGTATAGACTGCTCAACAAATGCTTGGCATCTCATAAATAATAGACCAGTCATTAGAAACATGCAATGATATTGCTGTAACAACGTGATTGTTGTGATGCAGATCATTTACTGGGCACTGTGTACATGTGGGAATGACTTTTGTGTGGCATAATCAAAGTCAGTGACAATCTTTCTCTTGATTTCAATGGGCTTTGGATCAGGCTATTTGAGAAGTACCATTAGCTGTCAGATGTGGTTTTGAGACTATATGCATCAATCTGATTAATTAGTAGCAATCTAAAATGTTTTCATGAATGGTTTCTTCAAATTCAGGCTTGCATAAAGAGCTCTGTAATATCTCATTATTGTGGTGCCTCCTACACCCTTTTAAGTTCCTCTTAATTCTCACTTGATAGTAAATTTAACCTCCCTACCAACGTAATTGATTAAATAACAGGGATTGTAATGAAATTCCAGTAATTCTTTCTGCATGCAAAGCTGAAAAGGGATTAATTACTGTCAAAGAAACTTCTGGATTCATCTTTCTCAGATGAATTTCTTGACAAAGTAAGAGTTCTTTTAATCTTCTAAACTTTTCCAGTTAGGTTGTGCTGTGTAAATAAAAATGCTCTTGTATCATTTCCCTTTTGCAGTGAGGCAGCACCCAGAGGTGCCCCTGACTTTGGTGTGACCCCCTGCAAATCTTTCCAGCCACAGTTTGTACCCAGAGCAGGATTTGCTCTTTCTTCTGGCAGGGCATTTAATATGCTGGGATGGAAGCTGTGGTGTTCCCATGGCAGGGCTGAGAAGCAATCCAGGTTTACATTTTGGTGCTGACATTGGCACACACTGGCATCAGCATTCATGGTGTCACTATTGTTTAAGAGGAGCTAGAGCTCTGCAGGTTTAAATAGTTGTACAATATTTCAGTTTAATCAGTCATTTATTACAATGCCTTCTTTGAAAAGTGATCTGAAAGTTATCCAACAAGCAAAGCAAAAAATCCGATTAGAAATAATTTTTGCCGAGTTTTGCTCTTAACTTATTGTTTATTAATTGAAGCAATGAATTCTGTAGCTTTCATCATCAGCCAATTTCAGCCCGCTAAGAAGCATGAAATTTTATCTTCATCAATAAGTATTCCTTCAAAGAAGCTATATAAAAATTGATTACGAGTACTGTGTCTTTACCATTAAGAAAGATAGGTTTGTTTTCATCATTAAAAAAATTAACTAGATTTTTATTAACTGTTTTCTTAAACCCCTGAGGCTGATCATATTTTTCTTTAATTATATTTTAGCAAAATACAATCATACAGAAAATTTGCTTTTTACCTTTCAACTGTTGAGTTAAGCTAATAATCTTGGGTTGTAAAGACTGCCCTTGCATATTGCAGGTTATTTTTAACCTCTTGTTAGGTGTACTTGAGATAATGCTTATACTTGCTTACTTCTGTGAGTCTTTGACTAACTTTGTTTATGAGTGGCACAGATAAAATTTATCCAAGGTTCTATTTTGATTCTAGTACTGGGTTTCAGCACAGTGCATTATGAAGGGTTTTGCAGAAGTTTATTACAAAACCTTGACAAAAATAAACACTAAACTCTTTGAAAGTGTGGGAAAATTCTCTTATTATTGACCGCTACTTTTAGTGCTTTCCCCTGGATGGGTGTGGTTCCACTCTGTGGTTTCCCTTTCAGTTCTTGTTCCCTCTCCCCTGGTTTTGGGAGTAACTTGAGTTGTTTTTTTAATTCCATCCTCTGTCATCTTCATCTCCCTCCCCCCTCAATATATACTTGCACATACCAATGCTCTCACAACCAGAAGCTGAGGTACAAGCTGCAGTAATTAAACTCAAATCTTCTGGCATCCTTGTCATGCCACCTCTGACAGCCTGATGGCTCCAGGCTTCCCAAATTGCTTTCTAGAGAAGGCATAAGAGAGGGACTGTGCCTCCTTAGCTGGGTTTGGGCAAGGAGTTGCTTCTCTGTAGTAGCCATGCACCCTTTCACAGCCAGGCTGTTTGAGGGGCTATTTGGGCTATCAGGGATTGAGCTTTAAAACTGAATTTACATCCATTTTCATCCATCCTGTAAAGGACTTGCTTTACAGCTGTTCGTTCCTGTCATCACCTCAAAAAAACCCTGCCTTTGTAATTGCCTTCCATGATCCCCAGTTTTGATAAGGAGGTTTATAAAATAGCTTGGTTATTTTTGTTTGTGCCTCATCCTCTCACCTTCTTTTTACCTGTTCCTCCAGCTCACAGATCTCCGTGCTTGGCAAATGCTCCAGGCCTTTTTTGCTGACTTTGAGCAGTTTCAAGTGTTGTACCTGTGTTTTCCACTTTCTCAATGAGTGCAGCCTACAGAATACCCTCACAAACCTTCACTCTGCTCCCCCTTTCATAGTATCACAGGCAATAAATAGTTGGGCCCAGCAGTCTATTTATGGAAAGCAAAAAAAGCCTCTCAGTGGGATGCCAGTGTCAGTTTTTCATGGAGTTTTCAGAATGTCATTTTCTTGGCATTAATGTTCCTGTAATTAAGTATTCTCCATGCAGCAAAATTGATTCTCCATTCTGCAGTTTATAAACTTAAGCATTTCTTTGAGAATCCCCAGCTCATCTGCAGAGCCCTGTGCCTGTTTCCCTCAGCATGTTCCAGTTTCATGTTACTAATAGAAGCTTGTTTAAGAGGGAAAAAAAAGGCTATTGAAATATAATCAGACACTATGTGGGTTGTTACTGTATCAATTCTATTCTAATTATGTTGTTGGCATCCACATGACTCACGCTTAATCTAAAAATAATTTTAATAGAAATGATCCTTGCAGAGCAAAAAGGAATCTGCTGAGAAAGTCTATGAATTACTATGCCATGTACCTGAGTCTAAATAAAACTATATTTTAACTTGCATTATTTTTAGTCAGACAAAATAGAGAAATGAAGATGAGTCCTTAGTGAAAATTGCATCCTTCCCCATGTAGGTATAAAAAGAATGTAGGATTAGTTCCACAAACCTGCTTATGTAGTCTGTCTCTTGGGTCCCTTCACACAGACAGATCAGAAAGAGAGCATGAGGGCATGAATATATTTTGTATATACTTGAGTTTATCTTCCTTTGTCAGTATCATCAATGAATCAGATTTGCCCTATGACATGCATGCATTTTGCACACTGTGCCACTTCATTTCAAAACATCTTGGTCTCACTACTGCTTTTGATGTCATGGAATGTGCCACTTCTGAGCATAACAATTCTGAGCTAAACCTGCTCTTAGAAGTTTCTTAAACCACTTCATAATAACCATTGAAAACAATTCACGTTATAGAGAGAGGAGACAAAAGATGATGGTTGCTGATTACTTGTAACAATTGGACTGGTTTTATGTTATTGTAAGGGACATGGAAAAGAGAAAGGAGGGCAGAGAATATTTTGTGTGTGCATATGTTCCCATGTATTTTGCACAGGGAAATAAAAAAGTTCTCACTGCCTTTTAGTGGTATGAGTAAAATGCATACATTGGGCAGTTACCTGATATGTAGCTGGGGATTTGAAAGTAGAGTGTGATTCAAAGTGTTCATATGTATAACCAGGCCACTGATCCTAGTGAGCTGTAAGAATGTCTTGTTTTCTTCCCTCTTCTCTCCAGATCCTGCAAGGAGGATATTGGAAATATTTAAGTTATTTCACACCTGAAAAGGAAAAACAAAGGAAAACATATGTATTTGGTTATTTCTCATTTGTTTGTTCATTTAATTAAGTTTTTCTAGCTCAAAATTACCTAGATACTTAAGTCCTGAGAATCTCATTATGCCAGCTATGGGAAGAGAGGAGCCTTTTAAATGCTGCCCCCTTCTCCAGCTGGGCCAGGTGAAAGGGCAGTATTTATCAGCTGGCTGCCAATTTAAAAAACTGTTTCAATAGGTGATCTTTCCATTGTTGCTGATCCTGCTTGGTTTTATTATTCTTCCTGCTGGGAGAACAACACTTTCTCCTGCTTGAGGTTTTTATGATGTATGGTAGCTAACATTGATTAGTACATTTCAAAGAAGGAAGGTTTGCTGTCCTTTATGGCTCTAAATGTAGCATGGTAGTCCATGTCAATGGTTTTCTTTTTTTTTTTTGATCATCATCCAGGTATCCCTTGGGCAGAGGAATACATGTGTCAACAAGGTAAGTTACAAGGAAAATACTCATAAATTTCATGTTAGCCACAGAATATTATGAGTGGGAATCCCAAAGGAAAGGTTTTATCATGGTCTTGGAGCTGTGCTGTTCATCTGCTGTAAGAATGAAAAAAGTGGTGGTCTTACTCTTCTGACAGACATAAAAGCAGTTTCAAGTTCCCTTTGTTGGTCCAGACTGAACCAGATGGGACCTTGCAGCAACTATCAACCTGTCTGCTCACAAAAAGTCAGAATGCCAGGATTAAAGGAAAGAGAAGTGAAGGAGGAGAAAGTATTCTTGTGACCTAATGAGACCTAAATGCAGAACAGCAAACAGAGAAGACAGCGGGGAAAATTCTCCCCTCTGAGGGTAAGTTAGCAGTAAGTGCAAACCATCCACCATTGTTTGGTCCTGCCTGCTGCCAGTCTGGCAGTAAAACTGGCTGCCAGTAAGGAATGATTACAGCTTTAGTTCTGTGATTGCTCCTCTTTGCTGGAGAGTGCTCATTAGGAGGAACGTTACTATTCCGTTCTTTCTTTTAGCACTGTAGGATGCTACTTGATTTTTTAATAACTCTTGTGGAGGCAGAGGGAAACCTGAGAATTCATTGTAAGGAGGTCTGTGATAGTTGTTCTTTTTAATTACATACTTTTAAAATGCCTTGGAGTCAACAAGATTATTTTTTTCCAGTCTCCCTAACTTTTCTAACGAACTATTAAAACTAATCTTTCTTCTAGGCTTGTGAAGCACTGTGGGTGGGGAAGCCAATTACATCAATATTTTATTTTTAAAAATAGCATGTATTTTCCCCCTATCAGGACCTGTTACATTTCCAGCAGCATTCAATACAATAGAGTACTGTTAAATATACCATTGGCTTACAATCAACTACCATTTATTTTACTGTTGAGTGATTTGTTAGAGTAGATAGAAACCATTCAATACCATTGACAAACAACAGACAGTCCATAGCTCTGAATTACTGTTAGACTATTTTTGTAATGAATGGAGATGCAATTTCAGCTCAGTTTTCTTGTGGGTGCCAGATACAATTGTGCAGAGCAGAGAAACAGCTTTATTTATTAAGGCTTGCAATGCACTTTTGTCTAATTACTGCTGACTTGTCAGACAACAGTCAGTGACCTTCATCAGGAAAGGTGAAGCAACTCCTCTCACCTGATTCCTCCTGGCCAAACAGCTTCCAAGAAAAACACAGGATTGTCTAATTGATTACCTAGGAATCTTACAAACCAGTAGTGTTTGAGAGGCCTTTAGGGTCCAGCTGTGTTTCAGATATAGACATTTCCCTTTCTATCACAATACTCTGGCAAAAAACTAAAGGCATTGTGAAGTTTTTACTCATGCCTGTGTTAGGAGACTCAAGGGTCCACTCTGAAGTGTTGATGTTGTGCAAAAAAATTTATTCACACTAATGACTTTCTGAGATCAGACCAAGCATTGTATAATTTATTCCATCCATGCTCTGTAAAGCAAAAGGTATGAAGCACACTCTGCAGGAAGATTGCCCTGCCATACCAAGGCACATCTGGCACACAAGTGTTGGGTGCCTTTTTATTTCTTGGCTAACAACCAGTGTTTACCCGAAAGAGATGAGGGAAAAAGAGCAGGCAATTACACAGTTCTCATCTATGTGCTCTAAGCTGTACACTAGACTCTTGTATACTGATAAACCTGTTCAGAACAGCATCAGTGAATCCTCTGCAGTTCTTGGTCCTGTCTCCCAACTCAAAAACTTTCCATAAAACTCAAATTTACTCAAGTATTCTCCATCCCTATTCATGCAGAAAGACTCCCAGCTAAGTCTGGATATTCTTTCAGAATTGACTTTAGCACTGAGTACCTCTTTGCAAAAGTCCTTACAAAGTTTACAGAGTCAGTTTATAACACTAAAATGATCAGACAGCCTCAGCAATAAGAACTTCTTTTGACTTCCTTCCTTTTGGGGAAACTGTAGATTGTCTCCTCTTGTGTTATGGGCGGAAAGAACCAGATGTTGTTGACAAAGACTGGCTCTGAAGCAATGGAATTGTGTATGGAATGGAATATGGTTACACAAAGGGAATATGGTTACTTTATTAAAAGACCTGAAGGGGTAGTCTGTGACTGGGAATGAGATTGCTTTTCTTAAAAAGAAAAAATGTTCCAGTTGTTCAGAATGAGGACCTGTATATCCATCCTCAGTTGAAAATAGTTTATTAATTCACAGCTATTGAAGATATGTTCTACAGATAATGATAAAATGGGATCCACACCCACCCAGTGATCATTTTTGTGTTTTTTCTAGTCGGCAAATACAACAGGCATCTTTAGTAAACAAAGAGACAAATATGCTCTGATGTACAAGGAGAAGCAGGATAATATGGTCAAAGCTGTAGAATAAATAGGAAACCTCAGAAATGCTGGGTGAACATAAATGTTACCACAGCAGAAGCTATTAAAAGCAAACTTAAAAGTTTTAATAGTTCTGCCTAGAGGATTACTTGATCAAATAAACAGCTTATTGAGCCTGTAACCATAATAAGGTTAGAGTCCATTATAAATTAAAATAATTTTATTCTCTGGAAATATTAATGTTATTTCAAGATCCTGTTATTAAAAAAGCCCCTGTTTTGTAACAAGAAACTGAATTTAAATACACTATTTGAATGTAATCTGTCAAGTCTTTTAACACCTGCTTCTTCAGGTTATTGAATGAATTACATTGACTGTTGAATTAATAACACTGATAAGGATTGAACTAGCTGGAATAACTGAGGTTCAATAATTTCTCACTGATAATATTTTCTTCCTGAAGAAAAAAGTCAAAGAATTGAGGCAGGATGCTCTGAAATATCATCACAGGGAATTTGCAGTCAAAGAATGCTTTTCATCAAAGTGTGGTCAGCTTCAAGAGCAGGATAGTTTGGGGATACATAACCACCCTGAGGGGCATGCTGGCTTCACTAAAATGACCCAAAACAAACTAAAAAGGAAATATTTTGTCCTTTAAATGAAAAGAAATTTGAGTTATCCTTTAAACTGTAGAACAAATGGAACAATGAATGTAACTGGAGTTTTCCATGTTGTCGAATGGTCTGTAACTATTCGTGCAGTTATAAAAAGAAGAGTTAGCTGCTTCTCCTCTCTGTGCCTGGAACCCATCAGCCTTCAGGGACAACATTTTCTCCAGCTGTAACAGTAGGAGAAAGCAGGCAGCACCAACTAACACATTTTGTCCATACTGTGATTCTCCACGAATATGACGTGCTGAGCAAGTACATTTCAATAAAATGTGATGACTGAAATACATCTGAGCAAAGGATAAAACCACCGATAAAAATGTGGTTAAACAGAGAAATAATAACTGCATTTGATAAACAGTTTCTTAGATATCTCTTGATTTTAAACAAGCACAAAGCAATGAATAATTTCCTGAGGCAAGCAGTGTGCAGGGCTGCACTGATCCCTCTACAAAATAAAGGAGAGGCAACCTGGGATTCTCACAGTGCAGTTTGCTGGCTCAGGTGACTGGTTATCCCCCAAAGCAGGAGACACCTGTGTGTGTCTTGGGATACATTTAGGGAGCTACAGGAACCTTCGTGTAACCTAGAGGTCCCTCTGCTTCCACCCACTCACCTCAAGAGCCAAAAATCACTCACTCGCATCCAGGGCTTAACCACTCTTGAGGCAGAGACTTACAATGGGGAGAAAGGTGGGAGGGGGTAAGTTTATCTGCCAGGATGTCTGTGGGTCTATAGGCACATTTTAGAGTGTGTATATATATATCAGTTTATCCCTGTTGGGCTTACCAATTTTGGACAGTAGGAGTTGATGTAGATAGGAGAGAGATCCTAGAAACTCGTCACAGGAGTTGAGACGTAAAACCAAACTTCCTAAATATTTTCAGGTAATTTTTGTTTTATGAAAGCTTTGACAGGAAGGGGTACTGAAGAAAAAAAAATGCTAGGAGTGGAAAGTCTCTTGTGTGGCCCAAGTTAAGGGATTTTGAGAAGCTGCTGTGGCAGTGGGGAGTTACCTGCTGAGGGAACGCTCACAGGGAGCCACAGACATTCAAACATAGTTCTGTGGAATCTGCAGGAGACAGCCCAAATCCTCCTGACTTACAGTTTCTGCTAGACAAAACCAGGCAATCCGAGTTGGTTTGGCAGTAAAGGTGTAGTTTACAGTCAGGCTGTGTCAAGTACAAGACAGGGCAGGTTTAGTGTGAGCAGTGCTGGGAGCTTGCACAGTGCTCTGCTGCAAGGCAGCACACCACACCTGCACATGCAGTGCCTGGATGGATTTGGGTCCAGGCCCAGCTATGGGAAGGGACAGTTTGGGGGTCCACCTCAAAACCAAAGCATTTTCACCTTAAGTGTCAACTTCTCTCCAAAGAAAGTGAAGAGTTTTTCCTTCCTCTCCTATGGGCATATGGGGGAACATCAGGAATGCTTCTCATCATAGCTGTGGCAGATTGAGGCAATCAGGCTTGGAGAACAGGGCATCAGGGCATCACTGATGGGGGTTCTCCAGACAGGCAACAGGTTTAGGAACCTATG
This sequence comes from Nicator chloris, assembly GCA_013400495.1. Lineage (NCBI taxonomy): Eukaryota > Metazoa > Chordata > Aves > Passeriformes > Pycnonotidae > Nicator > Nicator chloris. Next base: position 57,963 of record WAAE01012502.1, on the reverse strand, counting down.
CTTTTCTTTAAAAATCCTCACAGCACACAAAAATGCCCCACCCTGATCAGCTTTTGTCTAGTTGTGGAGAAGAGCTGTGACTGCATACACTGTGTTACTTTGATGGGACATTTACTAATTGAAGGGGGGAGAAGTGAGGGCTGAATAAAAAGGCATTTTTCATTCTCACTGGACCTGGTCAGGGGAGGAATAAATGCTGCTGGTTTGTATAAGGGAAAATTTGAAGGCCTCAATTCAGGGGAATGGCTGAAAACCCTACTGGTTAGATCATCTTGAGCTAAACAACCACATTTCATATGGTATCACATGCTTTTTCAGTCAGGAAAAAAATATGGGGGCTTTTTAAAAGGAAAGCAAAATGAAAAAACCCTGCTTTAATAACTTCCATGGGTTTGCTTTCTTCTCAAGGTCAAATTCAGAGTTGTCTGCTGTTTGTCTTTTCGTTTAATAATATCCTGAAATAAGTAACTGGGAAAACAAAAATAGAACATGCATCAATGAAAAATACTGTGTACAGCAAATCCATTTTGGCAGGAAGGGAATTTGTAACCAGCTCCATTTAGCACCTACCTACTGTTTCTCATCCATTCCTGCTGTCTCTGTCCAGAGTCGAACAGAATTTTGTTCGTGCTGCTGCTTTGTCTAAAGCACTTTCCATGCCTCATTCACTTGCCTCATTGAGTTGCCATCCCTTTTCCACTGTAGCAGGGTTTTTTTCCTCTCCTTGATCTCTGCCTCCAGATTTCTTTCTCCCTATGTCATTATTTAAGCTCTATGAATACCTTACCAACTACTGAGCTTAAGGTTTAATAAGATTTCACTTAAAATACAAGGTTTAGTCAAAAGTCTGTGGAAATGAGAGCCTAAAACTAAATATTTAACAGTGGCATTACAATGCGATATGCACAAATATAAATATATGTATTATAAATGTATGTACATATAAATGGCAATGAGCTAAAAAAACCCAACTTTTCTGAGGTTAGAAATCTTATGTGTAAAACTGCAGTATTGCTTGTTCCTTGTGTACCATGCCAGACCAGAGGTCAAAATTTTGTTTGAGAGTCTGTGAAATTTTAAAATATATCTTAATTTCCTGAATGTGACATAAAAATGTTATAACTCTCCTCAAAATAATTTAAAAATAACTGTTGTAGTTTGATAAATTAAACCCCACCCCGTTAATAAAAAGCAAAGGTTGAAATGAAAGCCTCTTTAGAAAAAGACACTAAAATATTTTTATATAAAATAGGAGGAAGATAGTTTTTTTAATCCACAGTGGTTTTCCTTTTTCAAGCTTCAGCTCAACTGCAATGTATGATCAACATTTCCACGAAGTTGTCAATTCTTCTAAAGTTCCCTCTGCCATCTTCAATTGATCTGCTTATTTTAAGGACAGGGAAGTGGAGGTGTTAAAATGCAGTACCCCCTCCTTGAAAGCACTACTGGATTTAAAAAATAATAAGATCATCGCTCAGTATTAGATGAAAAGTCTTCCTCCTGATTTAATTTGACTTTCCCAGAAAAACATCTTCTATGAGCCCTTCAAACAACCAGGATACCTCCAGTATGTCACATATCCCCTAGAGAGTATCCTGAGCTGTATCCTGAGCTTCACATTTATTTGGAACTCAGCATTCCCAAGAGCTTGACAAACTGTTTTTTTGAAGGTTGGACATAAATTAGTGGAAGATATTAAGTTATCCATGTCTTTTGTTTCACTGGTTTGGTTTTACAGGTTTGTGGGGGTTTTTTGGTTTTGTTTGTTTGGTTTGTGTTCTATCTTTCTTCAATCTGACCAAACTCTTCCCCATGTATTTTGTGTCAGTAAGATCAATGTTTTCAGATAAGGAGAGCTCAGAAATGAAGGGAATCTTGTTGGTAAATAATTTCTTTCAGCTGCCCCTGAGCCCACTCCTGTTCTCCACTGCCTTTCTTGCAAGATGTCCCGCCCATTCTGCCCACTGGATGCCACCAGATGTCACAGTGCCTCGCCACAGAGGCAGCAAACTCCTTGTCAAACTGCATGTGGAACTCTGTGTAGCCAAGAGCAGCTGGAAGAGCAGCTTGGACAAGGAAACTGGACCCTTTCTGAATCTGGGGGACACTTTGCTGGCAAGAAAAGCCAAGTTTGCTGCTTTGTGTCTCGAACAAGTGAGATGGCTACAACAGGAAGAGGTAACCCTGTGCAACAAGTTGAATGTCAGAGTATAAACCATTAAATGCACTAGCTGGAATTTATAATGCATTCAGTATTGTCAGATAAATATGATGCTTTAAAGGTAAATTTCCTTCCAGAGAATGAAAGTGCAGGTCTAGTAACTAAATGGGACACCTGTAGCAATATATAATCTAGTGTTCCATCATACACCTTCATTATTTCCTCTATAATTAGGATTTTAATCCTTGTATTTGTTCTTTTTAAAAGCCTATTATCACTGCCAGGCATTCCTACTGATTTATTGATTTGTTATGTATATCATGAATGACTCCTGAGGAGTATAATAATGAAGGAGAATGTTATTTAATTCTGTACAAATATTTAGGGATGGAGCCAATATTATTGTGTAGCTTTATTATGAGAAGCCCTATTTCTTCTAATATCAATGTCACCTTACAAAGCTCCTCATCTGCTGTGAAGAAAGATTATTAGAACTGACACAGTGCTTGGCTTTTCAAAGCTATTATATTTCTTGTAATTATTTCTTCTTGAATTTCTGGTGTGACTTCCACTGAAAACCTGTTTGCCCTCTTAGTCTGGTGGCAGTTTAAAGAAACAAGTTGCTTCCTTCAGTACTGAACTGTCAAAACAAAACTGCTATTAGATATTTAAACAAGATACCTGATATTCATTTTATTCTTCTAAACTGGCAACAGGAGACATTGGCAGATTCTTCCTGGGGCCTTCCATTAGGCATGAGTTTTAACAGATGTACTCACATTTTCATCAAACTGAAATCTCTCCTCCCTGTCTATGCATAAGGATTTTTTCATAGTTGGTTCCAGGGTTTTCCTGGTTTGGGAAGAGATAAGAGTATTTTAAAAAGAAATAAAAAAAAAGGAAAACCTAGAGAGAGAAAAAAAAAAGGCATTTCCAATGAGCTAACAACCAATGCTGTGTTTTCCTACTCACTATATAATTTGACATTTATCTTTTACAAGAGATGCTGTTTTTTGTAAGCATAAATTGCTTTCTTTGGGGTTTTCTGTTGGAGGTAAGGAAAGGGGAGAGCATGAAAGCAGCACGTATGTTTTATAAATTATGTGGGTTTTTTCTAAAGAGAGCTGTAATAACCTCCTGTCACATGTGGCAGCAATGCATTTTCCATATGTTTAGTGTACATGTCTATGTTATATATATATTTATTTGCATTTAGGTTTGAGTTATATTCACATCAAATGTCCGGAACTTAGGCTGAGGAGATTATCTAAGGAAAATGCAGGATGCCACAGGAGGTGATTCAGTGGGTGGTACTCTTCCTTTGGAGTCAGAACCAAAGGGATGCCTCGGAATGTGGCCGTGAAGGAAACATCAGAATGAGAAGGAACACTCCAGTCTGTCAGCAGGGAAATTAGCCATGTTGTAGCAAGCTGAAAACATGTCAGTAATAGCAGTAGATTAATTTAATCTTGTATAAAGCCACACTTTTAAAGAGGTTTTTAAATCTCCATGACTGGAGGGATTGCTTTGTTTTCATCAAATGGGGCATCAAAAAAGAATTAAAAAGTTTACAACATTGTAAAAATGTCAGTGAAATTTTCTGTACTTGGACTGAACTCTGGGCTTTTAGTTTCAATTTAAAAGAAGCCAGGAGCAGATGCTCAGATACAGATCTTGGTGTGTTTGTGATAGAGGGCAGAGGAGTCTCTTGGAGTAGGGGCTGTCTCAGAGCTTTCCATCAGTCTGATCCCGGAGAGTGTCTTTATCATGCAAATACTCGCTCACAGGTCTTCCTCATTTTCTTACAGAAACTCAAAACCTGCTCACCAGCAGCTGCTAAAAATAACGTTTGTGCAGCAGTCACCAAGGTGGCTTTTCCTGTCGGTGCAGATGCAGCCATGGTGACCTGTGTATTTATGATGCACGTGAGCTGGCCATGAAAATGATGGCCTTGCAAAAAGTATCCAGACTTCACCTTGAAGAAACACATCCAATAAAGCAAGACAGATAATTGTAATACTGTACTGTCTGGCATCAGACAAGCCCTGATGAAAAAGAAATTAAAACTTTGGGAGTTCATGTCAAAATACCCCCTTCAGCTTGGTTTAAACTTTTTTAGAATGAGTCTTGAGAAAGGGATCTGTATTGATCACATTAGACAATATGTATGAGGTGTGATCCATTATACATCTTTTTCTTCAATTTAAACTACTTCCTCTGGAGGTATATTACTAATAAATTACTAGTAAGGAATTTTTCCCTGAGGCTGAAAAGTTCAATTTGCATCTTTACCACAACTTTTGTCATTAATAATTGTTATGGATCTGCCTGGTGTCCATAGCTTCAGAAAATCTACATTTAGACTCTAAATAGAACTCCTGTAATGTTGGTAGATACTCAGATGTCAAGGCAAAGAGAGCAGAGGCAGCCACAGAGAATGACTGATCTGACAAGATATCAGTGAATTGTTGTATGAAGGAAAACAAGCATGCTTATCAAATAAAGTATTTACCTTCATGTTGCAGGCAACTTTCTAGAAATGCTGTATTTTAGTATAATTCCAGGGTGATACTTAATACAGTGAATCAAGATATCACAGCATGTGCTGGCAGTACTTCATGAAAGTCAATGTACTAAGCTCAAGTAAGCTTTCCATTGCACACATGAACTGAATATCTGCTTGTGTTTAGTGTTTGTCACATCCTTGAAAGATGAGGTGAAACCAAAGATAGACATTTTCAGGTCCTATTTTCCCTGTTATCGCTGTGTGTAATAATGAGATATTGAAATTGGAGCCAAATCTACATTTCCAGACCTAAAAGGGAATAAATCAGGCTATTTAACAAAATAGTTATGCCAGCAAAAACTCCATGGTGAGGGTCAGAGAAGGCCTTTCTGAATCAATAATCTTAGACAAGTAATTACCGCCACAAAACATAGAGAAAGATAAGTCTGAAAACACGGTATAATCAGGTATATTTGGGTCACCCCTACTCAAAATTAGCCTTGATTTCCCAAAATATCTTCTGAAACATGGAAGCACAGGTTGCCTTAAAGTTAACTGAATGCAACTGGTGATATTTCTGTGACTAACTGGACTAGAGATATTTAGTGTGAGGTTTCTGTGTTTGTCTAGGAGAGGAAGCTGTGTACATCTGTGCTTCTAAAGCGCTCTGATGTAGGCCAGTCATCGTGGATTGTTGAGTTGAATAGAATCTTAGCTCACTTGGTGCTGATCTGTTGAAACTGGAGGCATGGGTTATGTGCAGAGTGACAATTATCCACAAACCCAGAGGGTTGTTTAATTAATCCAAGCCATGGAGCTGGGTGTTTTCTGCAGTGCACATTGTGTCCTGTAACAGTCACTGTGCTGAACGCTCCCTGCTACTTTTATGAAGCTGAGTGAAATTTTAGGAATTGTTTCTCTGCACCTCCAGCTTGATTCTGCAAACATTTCAGGCAGTTCTGTGGGCTGTACTGCCTCATTGCTCATTTGGCCCAGTTTACTGTGTTCATGGGAAAGGGAAGAAACAATGGATTCAGCATGCCAGCCTTAGAAGGTGATGGTTGCTGCTGATGCATCAGCCTGGCTTGAAGTGCTTGCTCAGCAGAACCTGAGCAATCCTGAGGTGGATGGGGCCAAGCAAAGCAGGGGTGAGAATGCTCCTTCCACGTTAGCATTTAACTGCCAACTGCGTCTCAGGTGTGTCTATGGAACGTGACAAGGGCTCAAAGCAGCGTGGAATGGGTTCTGTAAGTGTAAATCTCTGTTACACCACTCTTTGATTTCTCCCAGTGCCCAGCAAGGAATGTTCTCTATTAGTATGAAGAATAGAATGGGTTCCGTGGTTCCTTCCTTTGCTCCTTGCTTCCTTTGCTCCTTGCTTCCTTCCTTCCTGGCCACTTTATACAAATCCTGTGCCTGAAGATCTGTGCAAAACTGACATGGAAAAAATGGTGGTTGTGGGGCTGGGCAGGAAATAAGAAGTTGTTTAAACTAACAACTTCTGGACTTCATGGTATTTTTGTGACACTTGATCATAGTGTAGCCAGAAGCTACAACATAAAACTAGCAGACTTGAATCTTATGAAAGAGAGGACTAAAATCAAGTCTAATTAGCTTTCATTTAACAAGAAGGAAAGAAAGAGAGAGAAGTTTATAGACACACTCTCCTTCAGCACATTCCACACTAAAATGTTTACAGCCTGTAAACTAACAAAAATAGACAGCTACACACAAGGCCATCAATATAAGCCTTGTTGAGTAAGAAGGGGAAACCTCACTCTGAAATGGATTGAACCTTTTGTTGCATTTATTTGTCTGTCTTGGAGAGAATATAGTTTTATTCAGCTCTCAGACAAGGCTCATATGGGTTGCATGTGGGATGGACTGTTGTCTTAACTCATATTTTCTCTTTTGTCCTCCTGTTTGTCTTTAGCTGGTCTGCAAATTTATTGGAAGTTTCCTGGGTTAGCTGACAACAGCATCTTCCAAGGAGATGATCTGTCCTTACTCTGACTTCATCTAAAAATTCTGCTCCCTCTAGTCAGCTTGAGTTAGAAAAACGACAACAACAAAACCTCCTCCATGCCCCAAAAGGCAGCTTTTCCAGTGCTATCACACAGCAAGGGTCTGCTCCCTCAAATGGAGAGAAAAAATGTGCTGGAAGGCGGGAAAGGGAAGATGAAGTTCTTTCCTGGGTGGTCTGGTATTCAGAAGGTGAATGTTATTCTGGCTTCCCCAAAACTACAGCACTGTTCTGGCTGTTTTTTTTTTTTCTTTTTCCTTTTCCCAGTCCAAAGCAGGGGGCAATCTTTACTCCCATACTTTTCCTTTGACCAAAAGTACTATTTCTTTTCATTTTCTATTTCCATTAGGGTGTTTTTTATTTCCCAGATCTCAGCTTTGAAATGAGACTCAAACATCCAAATCTTTACCCATTTTCATATTTCTGTAAAAAGGCCTATCATTTCCACGAAAAGTGTGCTACACAAAATATGAATACTTTTACATCCATTTCCTGCAAGAAAGTCAACTCAGCTGATGCCCCCAAGTCTTGGCATGAAATTGATATGTTTGTGCCTTTTTTAGAATTTACTCCAAACATTTTTGTAATCCAGAAAGCTGAGGTTTGGAGGAGTAGCAAGAAGCTTTGAAACAGAAGCTCTGTTAATGTGATTAGTGAGTTTGTTGCAGAATTATATGCAGTTACTAGTTAAAACATCATTAAATGTAGTGCTTGGGTATCTTCTGCACCAAACAGGACACAGAAGAGCAGCAGTTTTGCTTTGTTTGTAACAAAAGGATTTCTGATCTGCATTTAGCAACAATTCACAAGTTGTAGTCTATTCCTCAGTATTCCCGCAGCAGAGGGAACAAGAGATTTGAACTCAGCTGGTGATGTGGCCCTGGAAATATTGTATCAGTGCTAAAGTGTCTTTGCACTGCTTTTATTAAACAAATACTGCTTTGGAAAGTAAAGCTCTCATCTGCTTCCCACTGAACGAGTTTAAAACCCATTTTCCTCCTTTTCTCTGAACTCTAACTGTGCCAGCCATGTAGTTCTCCCCACTGTGATCTGTTTTGCAAAAGAAGCCTATTAATTGAGGATGTTTTTCAGTATTGCCAAAAGGTCACTACAATCGATTGTGGAGAATATTTGTAAAAGAGAAATCTTGCCTATAAAGCAATATATCCTGAGTGTCTAATTTGTTCACTGTAATAAGGCCATGCCTGCTTATTGATTAATCAATCTTTGTTGTCTGTTTGCTGATTTTATCAGGAAGTCTCTTAATGTAATGGAATAGCATATACTGAGTTGGATTGCAAACATTTTTATTTCTACTGTTATACTGCATGTGTTCAACCTGAGGAGACGCTTTTTCCAGGTCAGATCATTCTGATTTGTTGTGGCAAGCCTAGAACTGAAAATGGAAACATATTGGGATTTGAAATGTGACTAAGGTTATCAACACAGAAATTTTTCTGTTTTGATCCAATTTGTAAATCATTACCTGGTGTATTCCATTCAAAAGTCTTAATGTTATGCAATTGTACTACATCAAGATACACAACTCAGGAGTATCATTGAGCAAAATCAAACTTATGTTGTATGCCAAAAAACTGGTAGTGGATAAATTCAAAGTGGTTCTCAGGCTATATTTAAAAGTGTAGCATTTGGCTACTTTTAAAAATCATATAAAGGAAGCCAAGCATATTAAATTAATTCATCTTCATATGCTTGGTATAATTAAGGTTTTTATCTTGTCATAAATCTTAGTGTGATTTGTAGGACAGAGAGTAGTGGCAGGAGTTATGTACACAGAAAATGTTTAAAGTTATATTATAATTATCATTATCTCTGTTGGCAGGAGTGCATTATTTCCACTAAAATAGCATGCCTTGTTTCACTGTGACTCTAGGGTTCATTTCTGTTCTTTTGCACTGTAGTTGATGTAAATGAGCCACATTAACTGCCCCCCTGCCTCACTTGGTGCATATTTAAGGATTTAAAGAGTCTCAAAAATCCATTATCACTCTGTGACAGAAAGATGAGAAAAATGTGTCAAAAACTCATAAACAGGTAGAATGAGAACATCTATCTATTAACTTTGGACAGGTGTGAGACATCTAAGATTTAATCTGGAGTTTGTGTTGGAATTCACATAAAATAATTGTGTACTTTAAACTGAGGGGAAATAAAGAATTAGTGATGCTGATGCTTTGTGTTATTTTTGCAAAGAAAAAGTGGTTTTCTTAAAATATTTAAACTTTCCTAGAAATGACTACTCGATGATCTGCTCTTAAAATACTCAGTGGGACCAGAGAATCAAAAGGAGAAACACAAGAACATGGGAATAATTTTCCATTTATCCTTACTTCAGTAAGTGCTAATGTTTAAGTTCCCCTTTTTGCTGTATAAGATGCTCATAGCATGATTTATCATGATGCATGTCTCACCGTGAGTAGCAAAATAGAAAGAATAAAAATAGGCTCTAATTCTTCAAGCAGTTTTGCACACATAGCTCCTATTTGCATTACTTTTGTACACTAAAATTTACTGTGATATATAAGGAGTATTAAAGATAAAGAACTTCAATGAGAGGACAGTTTTTATGAAAGCAGTGGCACCATGTATAAAAAAGCCAGGCTTGGCAGCCACAACATGTGTCATGTCTGCAGAGCTTTCAAATTACAAAGCAATCTTTTTACCAGAAGGGTACTTAAAGTCACAAGTTCTACTAACACATCCATTGAGAATAAGAAAGTAACAGTTCTCTCTAAAATTTTATTATGTATATGGATTCTCAGTGCGTTCTGGAATGTGGATTCAGCTTTTCCGGCTCTGAAAATCTAATGTTCAACATATGGCCACCTGCAGTTTCACCATGGTAAAATTTCTGTGCTTTTCCCCAGGGAAAAGTCAAGGTATCAGAGATGGGGGTTTTTGTTTCCACATGCTATGTAGATTAAATACGTGACATGCAATTTAGATCCAGAAGATTTTTGGCACTGATAATGATGACTTGAACGATATCATAGCACAATTTTAAAACTCGTTTATGTGGCAGTCGCTGTTGTTGAACATATAGCCTCTTTATGGTGGCATCATTGTGATTTATCTCTGAATTGGTGACAGCCAAAAACCTCAACTTCTCAGTACTGACCCACTTTGGGAATGCTGCAATACTATCACATTCCTTAATCCTGGGGAAACTGAAGTGGTGAAAGCCTTGCATAATTCTGCTGTCATTGCTGCCAAAACCAGGACAAATCATCGGTGTCTCCATAGAGGGAAGAAAGAGGAAAGAAATACTCTCTGAATTTTAGCAGTAAGGACTGAAAGAAAAGAATTGGAATAGTGTCGCTAAAATGCCCCACTGTGTCTTAGCACCACTAAATTTCTTCCAATGTTTAAGTGGGGATATAAAATTTACATAAATAATATATAAGGTGGCCCACAAAAACACCCATAAAGAATAATAAAATAGAATAAAATATGCCTTCCATTGCCAAAATACGATAAAATTCAGTTTCTTAAACATAACTAAAGCATGGGGAAATAATGCTTTGTATAATAAATACAGACGTCCCCATAATTCTCTTAAGCAAAGTGTTGGGGTTTATTTCATTGAAATTATTTGTCTACAATATCTTAAATAATAATGGAGGTGACTGCCATGGTCTTTTAGCATTTCTTATCTTTCTTTGAACGTTTTGCTTTGTAGAGTTCCACTACAGCTTTTTGTCACTGCCTTGAGGAGGGCACGTGTGGGCAGCTGGGTGATGATTCCCAGCAGTTCCACGCAACAACATCCCTGACTCTGGAGTTTGTGCTGACCTAAAGGAGCTGTGGAAATGCCTGTCTCTCTGAGTGTGAGCATGGGTGGTACACACACCCTCGGACTGACAGAGGAAGCTGGTTACCCACAAAAAGGTAATTCTCTAATAAAGGTGAGCAATAACATTCTCATGGGCTCAAACCCCCCTCTTTTGTATTTCCACTCAAGCTGAAGCTGGGGTGGTCAGACTGTTATCCTGGGTGAACTTTGGGGTAGGCTGGAGCAAAATCAGGTTCAGACTGTGGACACTTGATATTAGCATAAATTGAAATACAAAGTATGCACTTGACAGCTGCAGTTACTCAATTACAAGATATTGGAGAATTTATGAGCTAAGTGCCAAAGGTGAAAAATGATGCTCTGTGTGTCACTGAGAGTGCAATAAACTGTCCTGTGAGCTCAGTGTGTGCATTACTTTGATGCTGAGTGATTTGAATGATTTATCTATCTAGTGGCATGTGGTTGATCTTGAAACCAGTTCAGTCACATACACGTATGGGTATTTCAGGTGTTCCCAAAGGTGGGGAGCAGCATTTTACCACTGTGCAACGTGGCAGTGATGCCAAATGTGCTGGCTGGCTGGGGAAATGCTGACAGCAGTCACGTTCACCAGTGTGCTCCTGTAAAAATGAGAGTGGGCTTGGATGAGCCCACTGATTGCAGTCACTGAGTGAAGTGACAAACCAGGGATGGACTGTGTTCCACGTGCAGAGGAGGAACACCTTCTGGGGAAAGAGGTCCACGAGGTGCTACAAAGACCTTGCAGAAGGTTCATACCTGTCTTGCGACCTTATTGCAGCTGACATCCTGTGGATGCTGAACTTCCACTCACTTCAGTGTCTTTTCTCCAGGTGTATTGAGGAAGGAGGCTGCAGTTCAAGATCCTAAATTGCCTTGATATTCTGCATTTATTAAGACCTCAAATCAGTGTTGAGACCAGCACAAGTCCACACAAGAAGAGAACTTGGTTTAACATGTTGTTTTCTACATTTTTTGTAGAAAATCATTACATGACAACAAAATAATTTAATGTCTTTCCAATAAATTTACTACTGATTTGATCAATGCATATTACTGAGAAAAAATTCCAATTTTCATTGTAGTAGTACCTGAAGATATTACAGTCTTAAAAAGTATTTTTTCATGCTCCTTGTTGAATCAAAGGGTTACATCAAGTAGCAATGCAAAGGAAAATAAATTATGTTTGTCCTCCAGGGCCTCCAGTCCATTTACAGAATGTGTTTGTGTGCACTACTGAGGAGGTGAAGCAGTCTCCTAAGGCTTGACTCTTGCTAACCCAGGTTCTTGGGTGTCTTACTGCAACATCTGGTGTAAAATTATTAATGGAGAGAAGCTGGGAGACTTAACAAAACCAAGTTGGACTCAGTGTAATAATTTCCTTGGGTTTTTTACTTTTTTTTCAGAATAGGTAATTAAAGGTACATGACACAAAAGATTCTTGGCATCTTAGTTAAACTTTACAGGTTTGGATAAAATGGCCTGACCTTGTCATTTTTTTTTTCTGATTCTAGTTCATTGAGATATAACCTCACTAAAGTAAGTTGTGAGTAACATCTGAATCAACAGCAGCAGTATTGATGCTTTCTATCCACACCTTTGGACAACTCCTGAAGAATAATTATCTTAGAAAACAAAGTCTTTGCACGTGGCAATTGTGTGATTGATTATTTGCCGCTCTTACCTTGCAGCCTGAAACATGAATCTAAGGAGTAATTGTGAAGCTGAGCCCTTTGAAAGAAGTCTTTGAATATGGATTGTTCTTTCAGAACAACTTCTGAAGCATTAAAAAAATTCAGAAGCAGAAGAATGTTGGCATTTCCTCAATCAAGGGGACACTTGCATGTGTCTGCTCATACAACTGCACCAACTCCTTGAGGAATTTGAAAAAGTTGACCAAGTAAAATTATTTCCACTAACACTGCCTTTTTCTAGAACTGCATACAGACCAGGAGTATTTCTACTCAGGCCATGGTTTTCTGAAGAGCTCATTAACTCAATCTCCAGTGAGAAAACTGCCTGCAAGACTTATTTCTTGAACCTGGATAGGCTGGAAGATAAGAATAAAAACGTGAACTTTAACTGATAATTTCTCTGAGATGATAGAAGATAAATCAAGCTGCTGATGACAGCAGAAAGTTGAATTCTCAACTGGTTTTGCCATTAGCAAGTAATTTTTTGTGCTGTTGACATGATAAGAATAGAAAGCAGAAAACGAAGCAGAATTATTAAACACCTACAGGTGATAAACCAGATTTCATCTCTGATTTTGGGACATAGTTGAGTTCCACTTGGAATAAAGAATTCTCAGGAGTAACATCATGGAGTCTTGTAAATCCACTAAAATATCAACTATGGTAGAGGTTAAAATGGATTTTTTCCTAATTTATGGCACATATTAACATCTTTTAAAAGGTTCACTTTGCCTTGTTAAGAGTTACAATGGAAGATAAAAAAATTCCTTATTTAATCAGAATCCACTCTTGGCATTGTAGCTGCTTTTTCTGTCTGTCAGAACATGACAGAAGGAGTCAGCTTGTATCTATAAACTGGGAAAATGAGATCAGTGCACTTGTGGGGATTCTAAGTTGTCAGCTCTGGTGGAGGGTGAGATGCTCCCAGTCCAGCAAGGTGACAGGACCAGTGTTACAACCCTCAGTCCATCCCACGTGTCCGTGGTGAGCTCAGAGTAGCTGCAGACCCTGGAATGCAGAGCAGGTAAGCTCAAAAATCGTACAGACAACTCTGAAAATGCTGCCATAGAATCATGTTCATGTTCCTTGCTTTAGTGTCGTCTGCTTTATATAGTCAAGACCTGTCAAGTTGGGGTTTATGAAAAGTACCTTTTACAGAGAGCAACAGGACAGTTTTTCCACCAAATAAAGTTTTCTGGGTGAAGAAGCATACTTAACTGATTAGGTAAGATTTACTCTCTTGTTATACTCTCCTATCTTATAGACAACTTATTAATGAAGAAGTGGAATGTACACGCTTGACAATTATAAATGGGACATTTGTGACTCATTCATTTAGTCTTACACTTGGTAGCTCTTGACCTCTCCCTCTCAGTTCACTGGCAAAAACTACCATTTATTAGCTACATAGACGTTATTATAAACCAAAATTTATCAATTTTGCCAAAAGGAAAACATTTTTTCAGCATGGAATATTCTTTTCAACTGGAATTTTTATCTTAGCATCATTAATTGTGCTAATGTCTTTCAAATGTCCCACTTTATTAAGAAATTAACTAAAAAAAATGATTAAGGACACAGATACTAGATTGTGGCACTTTTTTTCTTTTAACTTGATAATTCCTAAGTCAGTGTTCATGATATATTTGAGCTGTGGACTTGCAGGTCAGAATTCTCTTCCTTGTTGTGTGGGAACAGTGTACAGGGCTGGGCTTGCAAGGTGGGGAATGAATCCCAGGAGCTCCAGGCAGGGAGACACGACAGTGGTGCTCATGGTCTTTAATTAAACCTGGACAAGAATGAGGGGTAACCAATTCTGTAAGTGCTGAACTTTGGGGGGTTTTTGTGTTTGTTTTTTTTTTGTTTTTTTTTTCCATTGATCAAAACCGTAATGATCTCTGATGAAAAGCCTGACTTTAGAAGGGAGCTGCCATGTACATTGTGAAGTTTGTGAGCTATGGGAAAGCTGCTTCTGGCTCTCTGGCTCCTTCTCAGCCCTCAGCCTGTCAGTGGTGCAATAAACTGCACCTTTGCTGCATGTAATCTCTTCACAAACAGCAGCACCACAGCCCTTAATCTGGCTGTGCTTTTAACTCCTGCCTCCCCACTGAGCCCCCTCAGATCAGGGCGATGTGAGGGAGGGTTCTCAGCCTGCAGCAGTTTATTGCCCTGGGATGACCCCCGTGGGGCTGGTGCAGCCCGTGTAGCACCCGTGAGGCCAAAGGGGACAAAGCTGTGCCTTTGCCCTACAAAGCCTGGCCTAATCTCTAGTGCTAGCAATTTGCTTAAATCCCGACTATAAGGCTTAAATGACCTCTCATGGCATTCCCAGCCTGTGTTCATTATCAAATAGAAAAGAGTTGATGGTAGACGGGTTGGGGACGCTGTGGGGCCCCAAAGGGCTGTCTCCTCCCTCCTGGGCTTGCACAAGGCAGGCTTTTCCCCCTCACTTTCCCTGGAAGCGATGGTGACATGCAGATGAGGTTCACAGTCACCCTCTCTGGACCTCAGCTCAGGGGGTGAAGGGAAATCTGTGGGGTCAGGTGCTCGAGCAGGTTTTCAGGTTTCCCTCCCCTCCATGGGGCAGCCCCTGGAGCAGCCCAGAGGCAGTGGGCACACTTGGGGGTCCCCATGGCAGAGGGACACGGCATGTGTGGGTGAAGCAGCACTGTCCAGGACGGCTGCTCTCCAGGAGAGGCAGTGAGGTGCTGTCCCCTGTGTTTTAAACTGGTTTTTCCCTGTGATTCACTTGGTACTCCTGAGCGGTGTTGGATGGGATCATCCTCCACCTGCTTTGGCCTTTGTCAGCACAAGGG
This sequence comes from Nicator chloris, assembly GCA_013400495.1. Taxonomy (NCBI): domain Eukaryota; kingdom Metazoa; phylum Chordata; class Aves; order Passeriformes; family Pycnonotidae; genus Nicator; species Nicator chloris. The sequence continues at coordinate 42,931 of WAAE01012502.1, read as the reverse complement.
AGGGCATGAAAACACTGTTTGGAACATGCAGCCGTTTTAGAGCACGGCACTGTCACCCAGGCAAGTTGTAGCATCTTTTCTTAGGCAGTGAAAGAAAAGAGCCACAGAAAGCAATGCCAGCAGAGTACCCCTGTGTGGGCCTGATATTGCTGGGTCTGAGAGATTTTAGCCTGCTAGCAGTTAACTTTCCCCCAAGGAAAAATTTATCAAGAAAGCTTCTTCTCAAAACAACCTTGGCAAACAACTCTCCTTTCTCAAAACAATCTTTCTCCAGGTGGTGTTTTGCTTTTCTAGTTCTCAAAACATTTGAGCTGTTTCTCTAGTTTAACCACTGTGGTTAGAAAGGTGTTGTTCCTATTCACCAATCATGGTAAGTCTGTATCAGAACACCTTACAAAACTAGTAAGAATGAGACAATAAAGCTTTTTTCCCTATGCTCTTTGCCTCCTGAAATATTTGGGGACTCTGATCTTTTTTTGTGTCCTACGACGGCAGCCCTGTGCCTGGATGGGCTGAAGCAGAAGCAGCAGAGTGCTCGTGTTGGCCTCGTGGTGCCCACGAAGGACATGTGGGGCTGACCACCATGCCTGGGGAAGCTGCTGGCCCCAGGCACCCGGCTGAGTTCAAACCTGGCAGCGCTGGAGGCATGTGGAGAGCAAGAGAAAGCAAAACACTGACCACCCCAGCATGCTGGTAAGGAAAGAAAACACTGGAGGGCTGTTGAAATATTCGCAGAGGATTAGCACAATGTTACTGTGTTCAGCACAGGTGTTTCTGTAGCTGTGATACATTAGGAAAATTTACAATGTTCAGTGACTCACACTTTCTCCATGTAGCGCGGTAGTTTATTTTCCTGGGCGAGAATACCAAGTGAGGAGGAACACCTGCTGATATTTTGGCTTTCCTGTAATGTCTAAGCTTTTGTTTAATCTGTGTGTACTTTTTTTTTTTTCTTTTTTCTTTTTCTCTGACTTTGTTGAAGCATTTTAGTACATAACATTTAAAAGGAAACTGATTTCAGCGGAAACATGTAGAAATATTCTGTTCTTTACCTCTGTGGTATTGCATGCCATAAACTCCTATCAGTAGGAAAATCATGGGCGTTGCTCTCAGTACTTTCTTTGGCTTTACTTTTAGGCATCTAGTTAAACAGCCAAATTTTGGAAACAGATCTGTACACTGTGTATTGAGATTCCTTTTAAAATTTTATCAGAAGCGTCTGCTTCAATGTCCTATAAAGTTGTATGTGGTCCAAACTAGTTCCACTGCAAAAGTATAGCTAAGAAAGATCCCCCATACTGTTATCAATTCAATATTGATATGAAATGCTTATTTAGCTTGTTTCTTATGGTAAAATTCTCAGTAAAACATTAAAGAAGAAAACAGAAACTCCATAGAACAAATGCAGAAGCTTAAGACAGATCATCTTATTACTTTAGAAATATTCTTGAAAGGAATAGATCTGGATTAATACCCTTTCATAAAATTAATTATTAATTTCTACAAAGAAAACAATTGCTTTTTTCCCCACAAGTGTACCAGATGGTGCACAAGCAATTGAAACTATTCTCTGTTGGATGGGCCTTGCTGCTGTGTGAAAGAATCAAAAACAGGTAAAGGAGTGAAAAAGTAAGTGAACACAGGTAGATACTCTGTCCCAGTGGAACATTCAAGACTGACAAATTCACCAACATTACCAGAACCTATCAACTGAACAATTTCATCTCAAAATTTTTGAATGTGCTTCTAAGATTAAAACTGCAGTTTAGGGGATCTATACAGGCTGTAACTTATTGACACTGTATCTGCCCTGTTTTCTCTCCTCTAATGTCTTTGTTACATCTCTTCCTTATCAAATTAATATTTATGTTTTCAAAGGAGCATAATAAGAACACTGAATTTATGATGTGGGTGCGCTGCTGTAGCACCATTACCTTGGAATTCCCTATATTGTATGCTTGATTTTTTTGACTTTTTCCAATGGACATGCTGTATAAAGTACACTGTGCATGTTTATTTTGAGTTGCCATACCTGGATTGTACCTCCTTATTTTGCACTTTCTCACTTGTTTTCACTTTCATTCTCGTGCATCAATTAATTCTCTTGAAGCAGTTAAGGACATTTTCATTAGAGTACATGGAACAGATTTAAAAATGCAATTGCTCTGGATTTGTGATGTCTGACAGCACTTTGTCCATAGGGTGAGACACCTAGAGGGATTGTTTATCATTTTCTATAAGTGTATATATAAGAATAGCTTCTAGGTAAGAGGCAGGCACTCGTGTTCAGATGCATTCCAATATGTTCAGTAACCTTACTTATATGAATAATGCCCTTTATGGAACAAATGCAAATGGAGAGAATTTAAGAGAAAAAAGTTTTCCTTGGGCTTATTCAGGGGTTCTACAAAACAAAAGGAAAACACAACAGGCACAAGCTACATTAAAGGGGATCAGAGGCATACATTAAATTCCTTATGTCTTTTTAATTATGCAATTGTGAATTATAGTCCTGTTGCATTTGTAATTAAGAGGGCAGAACAGATGGTAAAGGCTTGTTCTAAAGTAATGTGTCTATTAAAATTATCCACATAGCTAAACTGACTGTTGACTACCACAGGGATTCTTAGCCATTAAAATACCCTGTGTACAGATACGTGCTTGATTATTATAGCTCATTACATATGAGCACACACTATATATGTGCCTATATACAGAAACCAATCTATTCTACTTTAGTTTTATGCTGTATATGCCTTTAAATGTCACTTATTACATTAGTGCAGGAAAATGAAGCCTGATTCCGTAAAAAGCCTCCCACGTGGGTAGACAAGACATGCTGTTGGATGGTCCTCACGTATCTTTTGTTTTCTTTATCTCCAATTTTAGCTGGAGCTAAAGTGTGAAGATAAATTTATCAGCTGACGTGTTCCAACATACGACATGACACAGACAGCTATGATATGGTTGTTATTACTCTGCAGAAGCTTGCTTTATTTGTAATCAGTATATTTGACCTATTATCTCTTGTTTATAGATTTATCTTATCTCAAGATCTGGAGATGCTTGTGTTGGCAACCATTTTTTCTTTCATGCCATCTGTGATGTTTTCCAATATAAGCCATGCACTCAACTGATATTATCTAATAATTTGTGATGTCATAAAATTCTCTCCTGGCAGCAACCCCCCCACATTTTAGGGATTTAGGAAGACATGAAATGAGTGAGATGATCCTAGTTTTTACAGTTCTTATGGATAAGGTATTTGTTCCATAAAAAAATTATTCTGACACCTGTGTATTGACTTAAAATGGCTCCTATGCAACATTTCCAAATATATTCAAGGCATGATGGAATTTCTCTGACCTCTTTATATCTAAAATATCTGAATCCCTGATTGCTTTCTTGACCTGAAAGCCCCTCTATAATAATGGGTATAAAGGAAATTCATTGGGGTATTTAATTTCAAACATTGAATTTCAGTGAATTACTCCCTCGGGGTGTGATGCTTTAGTTCAGAGCTGAGTCTCTGTGCTTACATGTAGTTGCACATCCTTAAGATCATCCTGGCCCCATAGCAAAGTACAGTACCTGGGATTTCCATCATGCCACAACTTCAAGCCAGAGGTGGAAGACACTGACAATAAATGTCAAGCCCGTTCACTCAGGAGGAGAAATCAGCTCAGAGCATTTTTTAAAACCAGGATTTGACAGGCAAATGACTAAACATATTTCTTTAGTGATCCAACATTTCTTCTTAACGAGGCAAGTTGTCATTGACTCTGCTTGTTGTCTGTAAATTCTGACTGACTCAATCTTCATAATGTCAGACTGGTCAAAGGCATCAGTAAATTACATGAATAAAACATAGTACTTGGTAATTATCCTTAGCTGCTAAGATACTGTAATTTCATTTGCTCAACAGCATTTGTCCTGGATAGTGTTTCCTGAATTGGCCATTACTTTTACTTTCCTAAAATGGATGCCACAACCTCTGTAAACACCTTATCCACTTTGGTTTTGTGTATAATGATGTGGAAAGGCATCGCTGCTTTTGCTCTTCTGATTCTTTCCCCCATCCTGCTGTGGGGAAGGGGTGGGGGCTGAGTGACCGTGTGGTGCTTACTTCTCATGTAGGGCTAAACCATGATGACAAACTGAGCACTTCTCTCTACCTCTGGAGACTTCAAAAACTGAGTTTCATGCATCTGGCAAATAAAACAATAAGCACAGTTTGCTGTAAGGAGGGCTGGCTCCTGGCTTAGTCTCAGGTACTGTAGAATCACATTTTCCTTGCATGTGAATTGGATCCCCTACTATGTCCTACTCATAGAAGAGCCAGAAATGAGAAACTAAGAATGCTCCTGGCAATGCCTTTTGGCTTTGGGGACGTGTCTGGATTCATAGATGCATTGTGTATAATGCAGTATGTCCTTGAGAAAACCAAAGTTAATTTCTGTGGTTNAAAAAAAAAAGAAAAAGAAACAGACAAGTATTATTGTCTCCTAGGCACTAAGTTGATTGATAGTATTTCTTTCTTGTCCTTGGACCAAGCCTCTCACATGCAAATATTTTAAATTACATCTGCCAAAATAAAATTGTTGTGAAGCAGACCTTTTTATTTTTCTAGGTTCTTTTGAGAACACATCATCCTAACATGCCCTCTGACAAACTGCCAGGAGAACAATTTTTGACACGGAATGGTGTAGGGAAAGAAATGATCCTATAAGATCCGCTTATAGCTGCTTCCCACTGTGCTCTTTATTCTGCACCTGGAATGTTCTTGCTGGCTATGTACTTACTGCTTTACTGTAATGTACATATCCTCTGATTTCAGAAATATGCCTCGATGCATCCTCTTCCAGTCAGGCAGAAAAAAATGCCAGTACAGCCCTAAAGAAAAGAAATCAAAGGTAAATAGATGACAAGCCACCTTTCTAGTTGAAGGACCTTCGAGCAACGGAAATGTAAAGCAAAAGAGAGTTCTGTGTTGATCACATTGAGCTCATTTTGCTGGACCAGCAAATACATCAAGCATCTGACCAAATCCCAGCAGTTCACTCAATATTTGGAAAGAAACATATAATCAGTGCACAACCTGCAGTGAGAAGGAAACGTGAAACTAATACTGCAAAAGCAGCTTTGCTGGAGACTTGTTCAGGCAGACAGAAATCACCATCCCTTTCTCCTCAGGTGGGTATTTCATACCCCTGTACATTTGCCTGTGCTGACTCAGAGTTGCCATTTCAGAGTCTCTGGTCAGATTCTTACGGGCTGTAAATCAATTCAATTCTATTCATTTGTGTGAACTATATTAAGGATCTGACTCATTAAAGGTTAACTTGGCCCGAGTAATGCTCCCTTATTTTGACCCAAAATATAGCATATTTTGTCTGGTTAACCACAGACCAAAACAATTAGATATACTCAGATAAAAATCTAGAAGATGCAATGAATGCAGCTTCATCTCCTTCTAATCCTCTGCAAAAACTAGTTAAAAGTAGGATAAACTACAAGTCTCTTTATTCTGAAACAAGTATTTATGACATTTACACAACACCGGGTATATAGTAACTTGCATTAATTTTCAGTCATTTTTAAAGTGCCTAAAAATAGTTATTATCTTACAGCTTCAGACAGCTTGACACATCTGAGTAGGAGAGCACGTGCTTCTGAGTTTGCAGAACCAAGGGTGACTAATATAAAAGACCTTTTTTAAAATAAATGGTGTGATCATGCAGTAACATTTAGCCTAAGTGCTACTCTTTCACCTTGGATTTTTTAATTTCATTTATCCAATCAAAATATTATACTGGAAAATAATGTAGCTCTCTTGTTTAATTATTGAAGATTATTAAGTATCACAAGAATCTTTTGATCAATAATAATTTTGGACTTTGTTCAAAATCTGGATAAGTTGCTGTGGTTTGGCCATTCCAGAGCTTTAGCAGGGAAAGAAATTACATTAGGTCAGAGAGTAAATAAGCAATTAGTACACAGAATAGCTGGAACCAGGCTGGCACTCAGTGAACTGGAATGGATTCAATGAGTGCATGTGTCACCCTGATTTACAGATGTGTTAAATATGGTTCTTTTCTGGTTTCTGTTCTTGGCTAATAAGTTAAGATTTTCATCAGAAATTCAGAACCTATTAGTTCATTCTTCAGTGTCTCTAGTCCTATGCTGCAAATAGATTATGCCCAAATTATATTTGGTATTTGAAAAATTCAGTTTCTATTTTATTTAGGTATCTATATATCTAAGAACATACATGCTGGTAACTGCACTTTCACACAAGGGTGCACTCATTTGCACTCCCTCCTTTATTCTTGCATTTTCCTCTCTCTTTTCCCTCTTTCTCTCTCTCTTTTAAGAATTAAATATTTCCCCTCCAAAGACACCACCTGAGCCATATAGTTCAGTTTAAAATGGCAAACAAGTAAAACATACATTCACTTTTTGTTGGGAAAGAAGGTGGCACAAAAAGTGGCTCTACAAGGGAGGAGGGATTCCGAGTAAACCAGCAACTTCTCCCATTTATTAACATATTACAGGCCAAGAAATGAGGAGATAGATTGATGTGCTCTGACACTACTTGGTAAAATTTGGCAGAATTTCTAAGGGGTCCTGATATTGATAGGTCCAAAATACACCATCAGTCCATCATGATCAGCTGTGTTAAGAAAAAATGAACTTGTTAACAAATATCCCTAGTACTAGAATATATTTAGTGAATAGGTGACACATGCTGCACATTTTTCTGAAATGTCAATTAAATAATTTGTTATTAGCAACTGACTCAAACAATACATCTCAGAGATAACTGGTTGCAAGTTCTCAAGTGCAATATATAGATGAGATTCTCCTGATAACACAGCTGTAGGAATGTTCCGTGTATTTCACCTAATGTCATCAACTGGATTTCTGAGAAACCACACAACTTCCTTAATGGGAATTAAGAAGGCCAGAATGGCCCAGTGGCCAACAGCCTGGTAATCAGCTGGGAACTGCTTTCACCTTTTCCAAAATAATCTACCCAGGTCTGCTGTGAGCTGAAGTAGCACATTTAAGGCTGTGGGGAGACACTACAAAGTGTATGGCTTTGTGATTGAAGGAATTGCATTCCAGAACTGTGTGAAGACCCCCAAGTTCTGCTGCCAAATGCAGCTCTGAAGTGCTCCAAGGGATCTGCAGGTATTTCCAAAGAGAGTGGTTAATGGGGCTGCAGTCAGTGGTCCCTCAGGAATGGAGGGAATTCTCAGGAATGGAGGGAATTCTGCCTTTCAGCTCCACCAGCTGGAATCTGTGGAATATCAGGAATGCAGGTGGAACAGAGCTTCCTAGGAAAGCAGAAGTCTACTAGGCAGATTAAAAGCAATGTTTTCTGAATGATTAGGGTCTCAAGAGAGCTTTACTGGGGAGAAAACAGCGTAATATTTTCCATACATGGCAGGGAAAAGCATAAATCCATTTTTGTATTTCTCTTTTGTGAGATTAAAGTAATAATCTCTGCTGATTTCATTACTTGAAAGAACTTTTCCAAAGGGTAGTATTCTCCTTCTGTTTGAAAAACCTTTTTTTGTTTTGCATATGACATTACCATTGCAGTTAATTTTTCCTATGCAGAGTACTAATGAGAATGGAGACAAGAGGATAAATGAAGCACGGATCATCCTGCTGTTCATCACAAAGTTCAAGGGTCTGACAGAGTTTGTCAGAAGTTTTCAGATTTCATAACAGTGAAACTTGAATTTCTAATGCAGAATTTGCCTAAGCAGCTTAAATTTTCTGCCATACAGTTTCTGAAGTTTTGGTATTGTTGTTGATTACTATGAATTCCTGAAGAAATGCACACATTTCTGTTTCCTGCCTAAAATTCTTTGCTTCCTAAGCCAAGGTGTAACTGCACAGCTGGTTAAAACTGCTCCCAGGAGAATGGTTTAGTGCTGAAGAGACAGATTCATAAAAACTGGAGCTCTCTGGGAAGAACAAGTTGCTGCGCTCTTATCAGCCCTACAAGAGCAATCAAGATGCTTTTGGCTCCTTGATTGCAATCAATAGCCCAGGAGGCTGAGAACTGACAGGTGATCTCAGCAGACTGTGACTTGACCCATCTTATGTTCAAAGGTATCATATCAGGGTGCCTGGGGCTGTGCAGTGTGTGAATTTCCCACAGGCATTCTCCAGGTTCTGGTTCCCAGATCCTACCAACTGTGCTTACTTACTGCTCTTGTGCTTCTTGAACATACAGTCCACCTCACTTTGAGAAAATAGACACGAAAAGAGGTAGGAAATCCTGTAGGCACACCTTCATCAAGTTCTTTTGTTGCTTTTGCCGATGTTCACAGCAAGTTTTAAGGCTCTTGTTGACTTCCACAGAAAGACTTCTAAATAAGAACTCAGGAGACTGGGTGTACCTTGTCCTGCTCAAGCTGTTTGCTGGGACCTGAAAGTTCAGCTTCTGAAGTGAGACAAACCTTCAATATTGATGCCAATAGTCACAACTGGAAGCTAGAGATCCTCTAAGAGAGCTAGAGAATCTTTCTTAGATACTCAGAAGCCTAAAGGACCCAGGCAAGTCGTGGGAGTGGTGTAGAATAAATAAATAAGCTGTTCAGGTACTATCTGCAGCCAGTATGAGACATGCCACACAAGGAGGGACTGCTGGAGTGACAGAGCAGATGTTTTGTTTTACAGAGGTCATGTACCATTTATCTATGCATTGTGATAGTGCTCCATAGCTGAGCACAATGCCACGGAACCTAACAGAGCAAATTGATTAACTGTGTTAGCACTGGAACAGAAAAAATCTTGAAAAAATCCAGGATATATTCTTGCTATTTAGGTGTCTCTAGGTAGTGTTAATTGTTTTGTTTTAAATTCTGAATTTCCATGTGGTATTTGTACAGTTATTTCATCAATTAGCACTATGAATGCAATTATATCAGGCTTTGAATTTTATCTGTTCAGGTGAAACAAGAATGTGGGGATTAGAAGAGCCTTTCATCAAAGTGTCCAACATCCCCTCTAGTATTTCCACAGGTAATGTCAATAAAAATCTCTTGCCTCTTAAGGCCTGAAAATGAGCACATGTTAAAATACTCTGCTCTCTTTGGAGTCTTTGTAAACAATCATGATTTATTTTCTGTCTCCAGTATCTCCCATGCAAGTTTGTATTTATGTTCTGTTTTCTATTTTGAGACAATCAAATTAAAACTCACTTTGTTTCATAATTATAAACATCCATCTAGACTAAATGACCAATCTTGCTGGAATTTTGTTCCCAGAGCTATCACTCACCAAGATATAACCAACAAAATCTATCAGGATTCCACCTAGTTTCTTTAAATTTTCTTTGGACTTTTGTGCAGCCTCTATTAATTTACATTCACTTGTCTCCCTTCATTCCTGTGTCATTAAAGGGTTTATTGATTGGTTTCTACTTTTCTTCTGCTATAATAAAATTAAGTAGAGATAGGAAACACTTGGGAAACTAGACAAGTGTCTTTTACTTGTTACTAGTTAGTACAGAATCTTTCCTATCAAGTGACCTTCTTAGTAGGTGGCACAGTGTTTTAAAGGCTTCTGGAGCTTACCTCAACACAGGAGTTCTGTGATTATGGACAGAGTGTCATTGTGCCCTGGAAGGGAATTTAGCTCAAGTGAAGTGCCCAGAAACAGGATTGTGTTTACAGAGAACAGGTAAATACAGAGTTGTCTGTTGTGTGGGTCATGCCCTCTAATCTGGTTCCCTTTATTGGGCAAGAGTGAGAAGGGAAGCAAAGGTATTACGTGAAAACTTAGGAAAACATTAATGGAGAGGAAATTTTAAGATTGTTCCTTGCAACAACAGCTGGAGATGAGCATCACAAACCCACTGCCCTTTCTGATGTGCTGAACAGATAATTGTCATCTCCTGCTGGTAAAAGAAAATGTGGAGAGGTCTCCCATTTCTCACATCAAGGCTCCTGAATCACCTCCATCCACTGTTTTTTTTGTGTTGGTCAAGAAAAACTTCACTTGAAATACTGGTCTCATTCCCGCTGGAGGGTTGAAATCCCATTTTATTCAGGGGCTATGACTGCAGCTTTGCCTCTCATTCCTGTCCTCACAAGGTAAGAGAGACTCCAGGTTTTCCAGTCACTCTTTGAAAAGCTCAAAAGGAGTGTAGAACGTTTTAGTCAGAAAGAGTACAAAAGAAACAGCATGAGCTGATGAGTTTGAAGGGAAATATGTTTGGCTGACATTCTGAAGTGTTTGAATATTCTTTCTTTTGCATGCAAGGTACACATCTGAAATATGTGAGTCTGGCATCCAAAACACTAGGAACGGTGGGATTTAGCAGCATGTAAGAAAACCTCAGATTCTAGTTTAAATTAATGGCATATAAAATGAAGTGTACAAAGTCAGGTGGAAAATTAAGAGATTCACAAGCCAGCTTTGTATTACCTGGTCTAATATTTATTTTTATTCACTCTCTTTTTAGCTCTTGTGTGTAACAATACAATGTGAAACAGCTCCATGCCAAAGCAATTCTAACTTAAGACCTACAGTTCTGGATGGGCTTCCTTGAATGAAAGGCTCAAAAGCCTAAGGAGTAGAGAATTAAAATCAAAGCATAGATGAACTTAATTGTGACAGACATCATAAACAGTCCTGGGGATTTAGAATGGCATGGACCATATTGTGTCCTTGTGTGAATGAATTAAGAAATGATCCTATTCTGAATGGAATTCTTGGAGTAGCATTTGAAAAGCTACATGTTTTTGGTATCAGCCAACTTGAGTTTTTCTTTATTTTTTCTTTAATTGATTCACTTTACATTCCTTCCTTTATCAAGTTTTCAAGTTCCATGGGGCAGGTTTCTACCTTCTTTTTTTTTTTTCTTCCTTTTTTTCCCCTTCTCTTTTGCACAAAGGATATAGAAGAAAATCTATACAGTAACCTTTCTAAAAGAATATCTGTAGAGCTGTTTTCTTAAAAAGAATGTCATATTTAAGCTTTGGAATTTGAAGAGCTTTGGCAAAGTCTGTACTCCAGAGAGGCCTAAGACAGTTAGGTAGGAATCTGTGTTTATAGTTAATCATGGTCAAAAGTCTTACCATCCAAATGAAAAAGTTGCATTTAACTGAGTTAGTCCATATAGAAACTCTGCTTGCCTTAGCTTAAGCACTCCCTCTTCTCTCAAAATAAGGGCTACCTCCTATATTTTTTCTTGCTGGCTTGCTTCACTTTCTTGTGAATGTTTAATATTGATCAGCTCTGTCCTTCACTCTGGGACATCTGCCAAACACCTCATGCCAGCTATTACAGGATTAGATATATTTTGTCTAGCTGGAGGAAGATTTTTCCTTCTCTGTTGTTCCCTGGCATCCAGATTACAAGGGTTGCTTTAATATACCCTGCCCAGGGCCAAATCACCATTGCTAATAACAAAACCTACAAGAAGGCCACCAGCAGGGCATCAATTTCTCTGTGCTTTAGGGGGCTGAATATTTTAAACATCATCTACCCAAGAAGCCAAGAGTTGGAGTGTGGGCTGCCAGCCTTGCAGTGCCACAGCATAGCAGGCATCCTATTAACACTCATCCTTAAATTTTTTTTCCAGCCTCACTCTGTGTCGTTCATTGTGTCTCGTTCATGTGCAACTCTTGGCCTCTCAATTCCATTCCTGTGAAGGGTGGGGCCATACAGGTATGAGTTATTACAATTTCTGCATTGCCCTGGTGCTCCACAGCCATGCCTCAAGCAATATCAATGCCATCTGGGACACCTGCTCACATCCAGGCCTGCCCATGTTGGCTTCAAGCCCTTCCAGTGAGCCCCTGACCTGGACCAACCTCATCTGGACTGGTCTGTTCATCCTGATTGAAGAAACCTGGCAAGGATATTAATCTACTTCTTCAGCCTGGTAGGAATTTTATATACTTCCCTGCTTTCACAGAGGACGAAGGATGTAAGCATGTTCAAGTTATGGCTGGAGCAGCCATATTGGGTCAATAGGTAGAAACAGACCAGGCTAAACTACAACTCTGCCATAAGAGCATTGGCTCTCAGCCAGCACCTGGAAGAAAACATTACAGCCTTGCCTAAGCACTTAGCTGCTGCTCTGTCCCATAAAGTTGAGGTATTTCAAGCAAGGACAGTTCTCATTGTAATAAAAGGGCCTGATGTGGCAATTGCCTGCTATGTGCAGTATCCTGCTTCTTAAATGCAGTATTTCTAGATGCTGGCACAGAGCTGTCAGATTGCTGTTTATTTATAGCCAGAAGATCCCTTGCATGGCTAAAAGGCACCTTTCTGTCTTGTAAGAGCACTGGGCTAGTGAACATGAGGATTGAAATGCAAATTTTACACTACTTTTAAGTATTGATCAGAGAAAATATCTTCAGGCCTTTGGGTCACTTAAGAAATTGTGGGATTAGCTCCTGCTACTGAAACCATGTTGTAGGTCTAGTACCACTTGCAGCCAGATGCACCTTAGAGCAAAATTGTACTTGACATTCTTCTAGTCAAACCCTTGGGCTGGGAGCTGTTCAGGCATCAGAAAATTACCAGTAGGAATGACAGAAGGAAAGGTACCTTACACTGCAGGTGTTTCCTACCTTTATTGAAAGAGCCAGCGGTGGTGGACGAGCCTGATTTTCAGCCTAGAATCTTCTGGTTTTTCTCATAGCCATTCTTGCTTCTGCTCACATCCCTTTTGGCCCCTGCAATGGCTCAGCCTCATGGAACCCAGCACAGGCTGGGAGCAGGCTGTGGGCACAGGCTGCACGAGCTGAAGCAGAGCTGTGGCAGCGTCGATGCCCTGCTGTCCCCTTTTTAAGGACAGCTGGATCTCTCTGGGGCCAGGCAGGGACACCCTGGGACATCCCAAAAGGCTTGGGTGAATGCATGCCTGATCCATTTTCCTGTTTCTATCCCCACCAAATAGCCATTTCCTGGGAACTACTGCACCCTTTCTAAGCTCAAGCATAGGATAATACATTTACCTTCTGAGGTCCCCAGAGGGCCAGTCAAGAAATAAGACTTCAATGTGCTTCCAGAAGGTAATTTTCAGCAGCTAAAAATCTGATCCAGATTAGTTTCTTTCACTATTAACATTTTTTCTTAGCCATTTTCTGTCCAGAATTATGTAAATCATTGCACTCCTGCTCAAACAGTCTGAGCCCGAAGCTACTCCCAGTGACTTAGAAATGTTTCTGACTCACTGTGCTCAGACCTTGGAAAATAAAAATAATCTGAAAAAAACCCCAGTTTCTGGAAGGTTCCTGTGGATTGTAATTGTAGATGAGGTTTATTTCAGTGTTTGTGTTGGGGTTTCTTTGGTTGGTTGCTTGAGTTTTGGGTGGGGTTTTTTTTGGAGTATTGAATTAATTCTACAGACTTCCAGATTAAAAAAACTCAACTGTTTTGTGTAAAAGTTCCTTTATAGAAATTATTTTTTCATTATTTTTATGCCTAATAATCTATTCTGCTTTTCTGATCTCATTACTTATCTATTATGCCATATATTTTTTGTTTTGTTTTTAAGGTAAAAAGTGCTGTCCAGTTTTCATGATGTCTTCTTTATTTTTAAAAGCTTCCTTCTTTTCTCTTACTTTTAATTTGTAGATATATTCTTTTTAAGCTTTGTAGCCCTTTAATTTTGCTTCCGTTTCATTCCTAGTGCATGTGGGTATCTCTTGGTAAAATCAGACAGGCACCTAAATATTTCTGCAATATTTTCTCAGTAAATAGTCACTTCATAACCATGAATGAAGCAGCCATTCCAGTTCCTCTCCAAAAGACATGGCCTTAATTCTTTGGATGTAAGAGGAACAGCACAGTGAGTGGTTTGATCAAGACTAGAAAATTTATTTGTGAAGTCAAGAATTAATTCCAAGTATATATGTGGAGTCTAGTATGTGGATGATTTTCTGGGGGATAAGGTAGAGTGTGAACTTTATCTTGACTTCATTAGCTACTCAGTTTTATTGGCTGTGTGCATATTCTTCTGTTTCAGAATTGTATTGCAATATCAGGGGGCTTATACCTTTTCATTTCTTTCATCACTTGCTGTTGCTAAGGAATTTAGGAATGCTAGAAGGTCACTCAACAGCTTCCCTCATGAAAAGTGTCCACGTGCCTGTAAAATGTGGTGAAGTCCACATGGTGAGTTCCACAACTTGCGTGTGGCTGTGTTGGGTGTGCCAGTGCTGAGAACAGGTATTTAATGATGTTCCTCTCCTCTCCCTTGTATTTATTAGTGAGTGCACCCATGTGCATATGGTCTAGTCTGCACACAAGAGGGTGAACCTGAAAAGAGAATCAAGCAAAAAATCTGCCTCCCTGCATGCAAAGTTTTGCTAAAAATGCTGAGTTCAGGGGCACTGCAGAAGACAATAGAAAATAATGGCACCTATTTATGTTAGGTGATACTTGAAAGCTCAGAATTTGCTTTTCATACAAGGGCACAGCTCTTTTTTGAGCCCAGGGTGCTGCAGCATGAGAGAGAGTATCAGCCATTGGGTTTTCTCTGTGTAGAGAATTTGACTTTGGTTCTTATGGGAATTATTATTGTCACCGGGTACAAATAGATGCATCTTAAATTCCACTCCAGCGCTGAAGAAATAACAGACATACTTTTTATCTTTTCCACATTAAAAAATTAAATATGGGGGCCTTGTAAAGTTGATATATCAGTTTGAAGGATAAATATTTATGGAGTTCATTTTTTGCATGTTGATCAGACTTGAGTCTAAAGAGTATGGTAAATATAGTCACCCCGCATGTACCATGGTTACAGAATTTCTCCATAACCCAACAATTTATTTACTGCTTTGTAAAAGATAATACAATAAATTCTGTGCATTTTGAAATTTTATTTTTTACTTCAGCACTTTTGATAAAACAAGGAGTGAGAAATTATTTCTGAGCTTACTGCAGTCAACAGGGACAAAATCAAATTTTCTTGGCCTAGGACCAGCCCCAAAACAAAAGAATAACTTCTTTTAGGGTAGGAGTTATCTTCAGTGGAAATCCATTCCTTCCCCATGGGATAAAAACACATAATGTAGTTATCCAGATAAAATGGGTCTTTTAAATTCAGCATGGAATGGAAGGCAGAGCACGCAAACACCCCGTGAATTTTGGATAGTTATAGTCCATATTTACACTGTCAAGGAGTGTGGGCTGATAGAAGTGAATCTTTAAGCAGAACTTTGTGAAGAGGTCTATGGTCTGTGATGTATTTTTGCTTGGCCATGGTACAGCCTGTGATACTCAGTATGAATTTATGTGACATTTTCAGCAATGTGGTAATACAGCCAAAAGCAATATAACCCTAGAAATCACGGGAAAGACTGGTATTTCTGACAGATGTAGACAGAGGAAAGTGATCTTACCTCTGTCATCCTTGCTTTTCCCACAGGCTGGCCACTGCTCCTGCCCAAGTATGTGAGTGAAATTGAGCATTTAATAAAACACTAATTAAAGTAAATACCATAAAAGCATTAACCTCCATAAGGTGTTTAAATTGAATTCCTTGGTACTTTGGCATCACTCCAGCTTTCAATAAGTTCCGATCTAACTGTATCAGATCACCAATCCAAAGACTCTGATTTAGTTTATGGAATATTCCCGTTAATAACGATACCTTAGACATCCATTAAGCCTGGAACATTAATTTTATGGAAAAGTTCCAATACAACTCCATTAGATTTTTTTTAAGCTAAATTAGCAGCATAGGCTTTTAACAAATGTCATAAATAGCTCTATTTAATGGAAAGATTACCCAAATTAAAACCAGACCAAAATAGAAATTACAACTCCGTCTGTTTAAGTCTCGACCTTCAGAATCCTCTTAAAAATTACAAAAGCTGAATGAAGCCATGGTGTTTCAAGCCTCTTGTTTGTTTGTCATATGGGCTAGAAAAATAGCGGATGACTTAGAAAAGAGGAATGTGCTATTTTTCTTCTCTGGTAGGTGAAATCCTTTACTTAACACAGATTGCTACAGTACTTTTGAAAGTGTAATTGTCTTATAAATGTGTAGAGTATGACACTATCCATTTTAAATACCTTGACAATCTATACATAAACCAGATATTCTGTCATATTTTTTTTTAATTTGATCATTTGTAGGATGATTTTCCAAACAAAATGATTCCTAAATTAACAAATATAAACTGTTGAGTTCACTTGTCTTCTGCACGGATTTCTGACCTATAAGGCACATTCAGCCAATGCAACAGATGAGGAGGAGGAGGAGGATTATACCTTCTAATGTCATGAGAATCAGTTCCTGGGGACTGATTCAAGCCAGAGCCTGCTAAGGAAACGCTCAGGGAGCTCAGCTGTTCCATGCTCTGTGTGGCAGAAGCTGCGTGGCCCAGCAGCAGACACAGAACCCAGCTGGTAGCAGAGCTTTAGCCTACAGGGGCTTCTCCTGCTCACAGGAATGCTGTGGGATGTGGAGGATGCTGGAGCCACCACGCTGGTGGACTGCATGAGGCAGAGGACACAAGGACACAGAAAACAAAGTACCAGTCACTTCACTTCTCCCACCTTCATTATTATCCCATTTGAACCACCTGGCATTTTTCTGTTAACGTGTTACTCAGAGTGAAGCCATTCAAAACAGCCCAAAATGTTTTAACTCTGTCAGGTTGAGCCACTACTAAATTTCCACCAGCTAATATCAAATATATAGAGGATCAATGTTGTGAAATGAAATTCCTCCAAACTGGACTTCCTTATTAGATCTCAGTGGGATTGAAACTCTAAGCCAAAAGTAGAATATGTTGCTTTCACATGTATGTGTGTCGGACTGTGAGAAATGCTAGTTAGAGTTTTCCTTATAATGTAAATAAATAACGAAATGTAAAATAAACCATGTGATATATTTTAAAGTACAAAGCAGCTGGGGCATAATTAACACAACTTTTGGCTTTAGCATTGCATTTACTTGCTTCCAAGAACTAGCTTTAGTGATGATGTGTTCTCAGCTGTTGCATGCTCATTTTGAGGTCATAAGTTTCTTATAATACTAATCAGATATAGAATTTCTTATTTTTGCATAATGAAATGTTTTCATGTATGTCACATGATGTTTTCTTTTTTCTTTTGGAAAGAAAAAAAATTCATAACTCTAGTCCCTGTTCCTCATCTGTTGTCAAGGCTTTGAAGTGACAGAGACACAAACTGAAGTCACTACATCCATGCAGCTTTGGAAAAATTTGCAACTTTTTGTGTTTTGGGGCAAAACAAGAGTCACTGGAATTGAGTTCCACCTTACACAAATTATAGTGACCCTTTCTGTGTTGTGTCTTAATATCTTTCCATCAATTTGTAATTCCCAATACTGGCGTCAATACTACTCCTTAAGAAAAAAATTCTCCATGTAAATATATCTTCCCTGATTGCAAATACTGCAGGGAAATAAAGAGTTCTTTTCTTTGAAATATGACATCCCTACCATGGAAGGAACTGTGTTAATGTGAACCACTGAGGTGATCCACTTAAATTTTTAAGCCACATACTCTGACAACAGGAAGTCAAATCTGCTGAAAATTGAGTAAGAAATTTTGTTTTTTTCTGTCTGAACTCCCTGACCATAGCTGTACTTTGTGCCTTGAGTTACTAGATGATCAAGATATACAAGCTGAAGAATCCATTCCCTCAGGAACTTTCAGTGTTTATCGCTGTTTCTGCCTTTCTAAGGGAGACGATTTATTTTTGCACACAATAGGTCATTTCCTCCACTCAGATCACAGACACAAGACAACTTTACACCTGTCATTCTTAAGATTAAAAAAGGGTTCAGAGTGCTGCCTGTCCCTCATACAAAAGCACATTAAGCAGAAGGTCCTTTACAGGATTAGTCTTGCACGGGGTAAAAAACAGCCAGGTTTCAGCAGGCAACATGAGTAAATATTAAATAGTATATATAATAATTTGAAGTCCATCAACGAAGTTTTTAAACATACAAGGATTGTGTTATTTTTTACTAACATGAAAATCTGCAAGGTAAATGCTGTAAATGCTACTCCGAAAATTTTAATTCAGTTTAAATAGTGACACTAGATGACCACAGTTCTGACTGTTCTTCTTTGTACAGTGGCTCAAGAAAACCTTCTGTGGTTCAAATAAATTCATCAGAAATATGGCAGCAGAATCATATTTAACACCTTTAAACTTCACTAGAACAAAAAGGTTTCTCAGAGACATTGGATGAAGTTTCTAGCTAACCCTAGATTTCAGTGTCCTTTTGGATTGCATATGCAAGTCTTCTTATCAACAAAGAAGCACCCAACCTACGTGAGACTATTAATCTTCAATATTAGAACATCAAGTTGTACCTAAGTGCAACTTCCTGCATTGCCAAAGTTCTCAAAACTAAAGCTTTCAATTTTCCTTCAACAGGAGGCTTGATCCAGATCTCAGTGGAATTAACAGGAGTATTTCTGTTAACTTAGACAGGAGCAGAGTCAGGGCCAAGGTCAACAATATTAATTTGCTTTAGCTTCAGGCAGACTTCCTCCTTTTTCAAGAGTAAATCTTCACCTTGCTTGAAATTCAACAACCATGTGTAAAGCTTGGAAAGTGACAGTGTCTCCTAATGACCTCTGAGCACCTGAGGGTGTGTGCATGCCCTGTCCTCAGGTCGAGTTCAAGGTCACCTTGGATAGCATTTATTTCTCTGTAGATGGGATTGGGAAGTTCTTTGGGCTTAGAGCTTGATGCAAAGTATTTTGTCACCACCTTTTTCTTTGAAAAGTAATTCAACATTTTTTGGCTTATCCACAAGGTCTTCAGCAGGTGCCTTGCATTTCTGTTAATATAATTGCCTAGACAAACTAAATTGCAGAACAGAAATGACAAAAACTTTTTCCTGCCAAACTTTCAAATCTGTTTAAGAATCTGTCTGTCTGCCCCCCTCTCTTTTTTCCCTCCAGCCTTCCTTTGGATGCTATCTGCCTTTTGGCAGACTTAGAGATGCATGAAACGGTACCTTCAGCATATCAACACAAAAATGTTAGCAAGATATTTCCCAGTTCCTCACATTTCAAGGTCCTGGTTTGTTAATTTGTGATTTTTTTTTCCTTGTACTTCATGTGTCTCTTTGGTCACTAATACAGAAAATTACCAGTGCCACAAGTTACTGATATTAGCAGAACTCATAAAATTAAGGATAAGGCAGGGCCAACCAATCTAACATAGATGTGATCACAATGTTTAAATGGGGATACAAGCATTAATTATTCTGTAAGTTGATAAAAACAAGGAACATATTTTGAAACCATGCAAGGTTCCTAAGATTAAGCATAATCCTCAATGGAAAATAGTAACGGATCAGGGAGAACACTTCTTTCTTTTTACACTCTGAGGGAATTTTTGTTAAAATATTGAAAAAATACACCTTAGGAATCAAACTTGATACTGTACTAAATGTTTTATTATGTGAGCATATGTACTTTTATAACTGTAAGTGTAAAAAATATTATTGTCACAGTCTCTGTGAGTCTACAACTATGCCATAGGTGCCTGATTGAAAGTCAGTGAAATTTAAATTCCTCAGTTAGATGTGATGCCTTAAGTTTTAGCTTTCATATTTTCCACGTTCTGTGCTGCATTAGTGTGTAACTCTGAACTTCATATAAAGTGTTAGCAAGTTGTCCTCCCAGTGTAGTCAGACAAAACAATCCTTTTCCAGCCCGAGACCCAAGGACACCACTGCAGCTTCTGGCCCAAAAAGTGCAAACAACAGTGACTTGAGGAGAGAAATGGGACTTCATAACCTGAAGCTGTAACTAGACAATTAACCCCAATATGTAAATAGCCCAAAACTTACAAAAATGTGAAAACTCATGACCTGCTGTCCACCTTGGGTGTAGACTTGGCTGGGTTCTTGTACTGCCCAAGGTGCATCCTTTGAAGGCCTTTTTAATAAATTTTCCTTTAACTTTAATCCTTTAATAACTTTATTCCTTTAACACTGTCTAGCCTCTGTTCTAGGTAGTCTCCCAAGGCATCAGATGGTTCTGAAATTTTTTCTCTGCTTTCCACAGAATATTCTTAGGACTAGCATTAAAATTTCCATGACTGGAAAGATAAATAATGCCAATGTCTTCGGTTAAAGATACTGAGCCCTAAAGAAGTTATGAAAAAAGGCAAGGAAGCTGAAGGGGAAAAAAATACAACAAGAAGATGGCCAAGGAGGAGAAAATATAGATATCAAACAAAATGTCTGGCAGAGTGCCCAGGCAGAATTTTCCATATGTATCAAGGTCAGGCATCACAAGCTTTTCTGAAGATAAATCCCATATATGAAACGAGATATCTAAAAAAGCAACAGAAGATACTTCCTCTCTCTTTCCTGTGGGTATTGTGCCTGCTAATTAGAGCTTTTGGACAGTGCCTGAGGCAGCATGTGCCAGTTAGGAATTACAGACTGACACTGGAATCGGCAAACATGGAATCAGCAAAGGTGGAATCAGCAAACGTGAGCTGCAGGCAGCAAGCTCAGTGCAGTCACCCAGGGGAGCCCTGATAAACCATGAAAAAGAAAAGGGACCCTGTGACCAGAAAGACACTGCAGCTCCATGTACAGTGGTCCTGGGTAAGAACTTAACTGATAGTAATAAAAAACTTGCATAGGGCAGGAACATCAGATCAGCTCTCTTATTCTAACACTCTGTTATAGTTAATGTGTGGAATTGAAATTTTACTTTAAATAGTGTACAAGTTATAGGGATGCCAGAGAAGGTGAGAGGTTTAGTATGCTGTGAATTGTCCATCTTCATGTGTGGCATTCTTTTTGACAGGTCATGTTTGCATGTAACATTTTATTTTCTTCTTTATTTTTTAATAAAGTAAGGATCTAAGCAAGCATAGAGACTTCACACTCTCCCTGCCTTTAGGAATCCCATTCCTCAAAAAATGACAGGAAATGGACCTGTTTTGAGGCATGGGAATTCTTCCCCTCTCATCTCCATATTTGTGGTACCTTTCAGAACTTTCTCCTTTAAAGTACTTCCACAAAGAGTCACTTCAAAGGTTGGAATCAGCCTGTGAAGTACAGATGGGGGACTCTGTGGGAATAAGCTGGGGAACAAGGCAAGTGGTGGCTCATGCTGTCAGCCAGCAGTGACTATTGAAATTATTGTAAGAGTGGTTCATCTTAACCTTTAGAGACTAGCAAGCAGGTGATGGAGACCTGATTTGATTACAGTTTGCTTGGAGTAAGTATCATTCAGTAGGATTAAACTAGATTATGGAATTAAACAATAGAGGAACTGCTTTCCTCTTTGGTCTGCTTCATTATCTCTTTGAATCCTCTATGAGTTCCCTCTGATGTTCCCCAGAGTGCTTTGCTTTTCCTATTCCTGTCTTTTTCTAGAATAATTTATTTCATGTAAATTAATTCCTCTCTGATTCTCAAAGTCTGAATGTTTGGGAAAGTCTCTTCCAGTTAGAATGCTTATGTTAACCTCCTAAAATTTTAAATTTACTTCAGAACCTCTTAATCTTTCTGATTCTTCTTTCACAAAGCCCTCATCCCAAACACATGGATGAAAATAATATATTTGTCCATATGTGGTTAGGAATTTCACTCTTCCAGGTGCAAACAATATGTTAGTTAGCATATGTTACTACCTGTGGGCTGGGTAATAAGAGGCGTGCATTGGTTTGTAGAAGCAGCTTCACATTAGGCAAAAAAATAAACAGTCTTCTTAATATGACAGAGAAATCTGAATTTGGATATGTTGTGACTTAGAGTACCTCACACATGCTCTGTGAAGATAGAAGTTTAGGGTTCTGAAAGATTCCCTCTGAATATTCTGGGGGAGTGAGTGGCTCCTTACACTGCTGAGGAGCAGAATGCAGCTCTAGAGACCATTATGCAAGGGATCAGAGTGTGAAAATCTGTCTGCACTAAGTTACTGCTGGATCTGACTCCTTAAGTATCAGTCCTCACTTTGTTTCCTGCTGGTAAAACTATCTTGATAAATGCAATGCTTATACCTTACAGTCTCTTCTTCAGTCCTTGAAATTATGCGAGCTGTATAATTCAATTATAAAAGGCAAAAGCACAGCCACAGGATCACTCTTTTCTGGTTTATACAGAGACTGATCCATAAAGCAGCAGCCACAAACACATTTGTACCTTGCAATAGTTTTTAGGACACTGATCCAGTTTCTGCTTTTACTTTCCTAAATATTTTCAGTGTACATGAACTCTTTCCAGTAATGAAGGACTTATTGCAAGTTACAGTTAAGGTGGTAGGAAATGGGCCTAGCTGTAGGACATAAAAGACAAGGAAGGAGTGAGGTGAATTTTCCTTAGGGAAGTGTGAGGAGCCAACGCAGTTTTGTTATGCCTCAAGGCCGGTTTTCAGAGGCACACGGGGCAGAGGTTACACCTGTGCCAGGTGGAAGCAGCCTTGGCTCCGGGAGGGCTTCACCTGGCAGCACCTCCCGAGGCAGCAGGAGACACTGAACGCCCACAGGGGCTTCTCCCATCGGGTGCCGAGGGCTGGGCCGGGCCGGGGGTCTCCTGCCAGCAGGCAGGCCTGGGAGGGGCCAGGGCCATAAAAACTAGCGGCACCAGCCTCGGGGGCTTTCTGAACCTTGTGTGGGCTTGGGGCTCTTCTGAGACTGTGCTTTTTGAGCCTTGGTGACTCCAGGAGCTTTTTGAGACTTGCTTGTCGAAAGTTGGTTTTCAGTCGGGGCTTTTTGAGTCTTATGCTTTAGCCCTGGGCCCAGCCCGTCTTTTGGCTCTCCAGCCCTTGTTGGCTCTTGCTCGCCCTGGCATCAGTCCTGCCTCCCTGTGCCCCTGACCGGCTCCATCTCTGCATCTCTGCCCACGTCACCTGTGTCCAAGGGAGGTGGCCTCCGAGCCTGGCCACCACCGTGATCCTCACCGTGACCCTGTCCGGGCTCCTGGCCCTCCTGCCCGACCCCCTCACCTGGTGTCCGGCCTCCTGTCCCCGAGGGAGCCGTCCCCGAGGGAGCCGTCCTCGAGGGAGCCGTCCCCGGGGGTGCCGTCCCCGAGGGAGCCGNGTCCCCAGGGAGCCGTCCCCAGGGAGCTGTCCCCGAGGGAGCTGTCCCCGAGGGAGCTGTCCCCGAGGGAGCTGTCCCCAGGGAGCCGTCCCCGGGGAGCTGTCGCCGGGGAGCTGTCCCCAGGGAGCTGTCCCGAGGGAGCCGTCCCCAGCGAGCCGTCCCCGAGGGAGCTGTCCCCAGGGAGCCGTCCCCGAGGGAGCTGTCCCCGGGGGAGCTGTCCCCGAGGGAGCTTTCCCCGAGGGAGCTTTCCCCGAGGGAGCTGTCACCAGGGAGCCGCCCCCGAGGGAGCTGTCCCCGAGGGAGCTGTCCCCAGGGAGCTGTCCCCGAGGGAGCTGTCCCCGGGGGAGATGTCCCCGAGGGAGCCGTCCCCAGGGAGCTGTCCCCGAGGGAGATATCCCCGAGGGAGATATCCCCGAGGGAGATATCCCCGAGGGAGCTGTCCCCGAGGGAGCTGTCCCCGAGGGAGCTG
>WAAE01012502.1:0-19314 GCA_013400495.1 Nicator chloris | reverse complement strand
GGGGAGATGTCCCCGAGGGAGCTGTCCCCGAGGGAGCTGTCCCCAGGGAGCTGTCCCCGGGGGAGATGTCCCCGAGGGAGCTGTCCCCGAGGGAGCCGTCCCCGAGGGAGCCGTCCCCGAGGGAGCTGTCCCCGGGGTAGATGTCCCCGAGGGAGCTGTCCCCGAGGCAGCTGTCCCCAGGCCGGCAGCCAGCACCGCGGCCCCCGACTCTGCCTGCAATGCCCTCCTTCCCCTCTCTCTGCCCCCAGCCCCATTCCTTTGCCATTTTTCTTCCTCTTGCTCTATCTTTTCTAGCCCTCTTTAGTCGGGTACCTCCTTTTTATCATGTTCTTGGTTACCAATAGACGGTTCTCAGATACAGTGTTTGTCTCGTTTGACTTGATTTCGTTCCTGCCCCTCTATTTCTAAAAGAACTCCTGGCAGCTCCCCACAGTGGAACGTGGCAAGGAGCAAGATTGGGAAGAGGAGAAGCAGTGTGGTCCTGCTTTTGGAGGAACTCTGTTCTTGCAGACTTCTAAGGTGGCATCTGGAGGCTCAGGAAAAGTCCTGCTGAACGTGTTGCACCTGCAGTAGTGCAGAAGTGGTGGTTGCTGCAATATCCGAGGGTGCCTGGAGATCCAAAAGGTAAATTGATGATTCAAACTCTTTATAATATTAGTCAAATGTGTTGTACTGTGCAGCCTGAGGGAGATTATGTCCTCTAGAAATCCTTAAAATCTCTAAAGGGTTCCTAAAGGATCAGATGCAGACCAAGGGCTTGGAAGTTGACCGCACGTAAGAAGCAAAGAATTGATGGCAGCTGATAGCAATTTCTGGTTTAGGAATAAGATTGCTATTTTAGGTGTAATTTTTAGAAGAAACTGTGGATTTGTCCCTTGATTTTGCTGCCTGTTGTGCTCAGACTTGGACGTGGTTTGCTCATGGGAAGCTTTTCTGGACCTGTTCACTTTTGGAACTCTTGGCACTCTATTTAGTAACAGCTGCTTTTGTGTTCCTTCCTTTACTTTGCCAATAGTGGTTTTAAAAGTTAAACTTTTGCATAAAATGTTGAAATTCAAAACATTTTTTGTCAAAAATCTTCTACCCAGTAGTAAATGTAGATTTTTTTTTTCTGTTTCTCCATGTGCCAGTATCTTATGCTGTAACTTGCAGGACTGAAGAAGTCCTAATTACTTTTAATTTTCTAGATTGACTAGGTTTAAGTCTCTGTCACTAATATTCTCTGGACCAGGAGTCTCACAGATGGATCAGGGTACCTTTTCTGGAGAAATGCTGCATAACCACATAACTGACCACACCTAAAACTTAAAATCTAAGTTTTGAACTGCTGCTAGCTTCTGCTGCATATGTTTCTTATGTGTATGTTACTTATGAACATATGAAATAAGAAAGGCAACAAACAGATATGGTAACAGTAGTGTTTTCTAGCATGGCTATTTTTATATAGAAACACTTGTTCGTTAACCACAGAGAATTTTTCGTAATTTTTTTTTCGCATAATCTCTTTCTTTTTTGAAATATTTTGAGTAAGTTTTAGCTTTTCATGCAAGACAACTGAAGGTAGTTGTGTCCCGGATTTCCGATTTTATAAGTAAATAATACATTTAGTCTGTGACTTTAGAAAATTTGCTTGACCTACTTTTGCCTCATTCAATCCAGCTGTAAAATTGGATGAAACCCAGGGCTGCAAAAATCCCTAAATGCTGTAGTGAAGCTTAATTTAGCTGAATGCTGTAACATGGTGCCCAGGTAACACTGTAAGTGATCAGTGTTCCAGTGCACTGATCCACTGAGCAAATACGGCACTGCAGGTAAAGGAAAGGCACTAAACTATTTTTTGCAGTATATCTGCATAACACCCCTGTATCCCAGTACTATTTCTCAAATGAGTCTAACATCTTTGGAGGCAGCCCTTTGTGCTTTTTTTCCTCCCCAAAACTTCCTTCACTAACAGATAGTGTCAGAGAAACTTTGTGCACGTGTTATCACAGACACAGAGATGATGATTTAACACACACAGGCAAATATCTTCTCCAGAAACGTACCTCCACAGAAAGCAGTGGAAATGCAGGATGCAAGTTCCCACGTGTTCCTTTATCTAAGCAGCCATTCACACCAGTGAAAAGTAGCTGATGTTGCTGACTGAGAACAGCACATTTGTGAGTGAGTTCAGCCACCATTCTTGCTTCCTTCTTGTCTCCTTTTGCTTGCCATGGTTCTTTAGAATAGCCATAGTGAGGCTCAGGAAGCAAGGGATTATTTTTTTTCCACCTCTGTTCCTTCTAGGGTTCAATCTGAAGTCTTATAATAAGGCTTTTGTTGTCTGGTGTTATTAGAAAGTTCTCAGAATGCTGAGAGCCTGAGACCCAGAAGGAGCTGTGTGCTGTGTGTGGGAATTGTGTAACTCACTCCATGGGCAAGAGGGAGACTATGTAAAGCAATAGTTTATCCAAAGAAGAAAGCTTGAGCAGAAAACTTGAGACTGCAGAAGGTAGAAGAGAGAGCTGCAATATTGTGGGGAGGAATTAAAGCTGTCCATGTGACTGAAGCAGAGCAGGGCCAGTGGGGATGCTCTCATGGCAGAGCAGGACCAGTGACAGCTTTGGGTAAGCAATGTTTGTTATTAGCTACTGTTGCATAGCTGCAGAGGAACATATGCATAGGGAGCATTGACATTTTCATTTACAGAAGCAGAGAAAACAGAATGTGGGCAGATCCTCAGCTGTGTATTTTGTCACTACCCAATCAGTTTGTACCAGCTGAGGAGCTGCCCCTGCATTAGTCAAAGCAAGATGTAAATTTCCATATGCTTGCCCCACTGTCTAAGTGACGGCCTGAGTTTTGCATGGCTGATGGACAGGGTAGTCTTGTTTTTCACTCCCCCAGAACATGTTATGTGAAGATATTGCCACCTGTCACAGCCTTGAAGAGCTTTTCACTGCTAAAGACCTTGCTGTGTTCCATAGCTTAGTTTCTTTGCTCTTGCTGTGTAGGAACTTGATGGAAACAGTATAAAAATGGGAAGCTTTATTCACCTACAAAATCATAGAATATCCCAAGCTGGAAGGAACCCACAAGTATCATTGAAGTCCAACTCCTGGCCCAGCACAGGACAGCCCCAAGAGTCACACCAGGTCTCTGAGAGCAATGTCCAAAGGCTTCTTGAACTCTGTCAGGCTGGTGCTGTGACCACTGCCCTGGGGAGCCTGTTCAGTGCCCAGCCCCCTGGGTGAGACACCTTGTCCTGGTATGCAACTTAACCCTGACTCAGCCCCACGCTGTTCCTTCAGGTCCTGTCCCTGGGCACCAGAGGGCAGAGGGCAGAGTCTGCCCCTCCACTTCCCTTCATGAGGAAGCTGCAGACTGCAATGAGATTTCCTCTCAGTCTCCTCTCCTCCAGGCTGAACAAACCCAGTGATCTCGCCCATTCCTTATATGGCTTCCCCCAAGGCCTGTCAGCACCTTCACAGCCCTTCTAACAGCTTTATGTCTTCCTTTTATTGTGGGAGCCAAACCTGCCCCCAGCACTGGAGGTGAGGCTGCGCCAGTGCAGAGCAGAGCAGGACAGTCCCCTCCCTGGCCCCGGCTGTGATGCTGTGCCTGATGCCCTCAGGACAGGGACATCCCTCCTGGCTGGAGGGCACTGCTGACTCACATTCAACTTGCCATGGACCAGGACCCCCAGGTGCCTTTCCACAGTGCTGCTCTCCAGCCTCTGGTTCACGTGAAGGTGAAGCCTTCCTGTGCCCCACCATTTGTGCTGAGGAATCTTGCATGTTATCCCTGTGTTAGCCCAACTGTGTGTAACAGTTTGGCTGTTCCCAGCAGAGGAAGTGCAGATGGTGAGCCCTGGCAGGCAGTGTTATTGGAAGACATTATGCTGTCTGTGTACAGGTTGTTAAGCTAACTGACAGTTTTTATGCAGTATAGGCTGCTGAGATTTTAAAAATCAGAAAATTAGCATTTGCAAGTCAGAGGTCAGCTGGTTCTTTAGGAGACTTAAATCTCTTAGTCCTGTAGCAATGGTGCCATATGGTCCTCACTGCTTGTTGTCTTGAAATAATAGTAAGGAGACTCAAAAGCCAGTTGTCTGTTGTAATCAGATTGCAGTGAAATATGGATGCATTCCTGTGAGCCTGTTAGATATACAGGATGTAATGCAGCATCAAACCAGCCCAAATCTCCCCTAATCGATACTTGGAAAGTCAAAGGAGCTTTCTGATTGTGAATCAGGTCTGATCTGTCCTGCCACAAAAAGAGGGAATTTGATGTGCCTGTTCACAGTCCATAATTGAAAGGCACCTCCACTGGGGATGAGGTATTTCAAAGGGATACTGCTGGTAATGGGGATAAATCCATTTTTGGGATTAAAAAGAAGTAACCAGCATAGTAATGACACTTCCAATTGAAGAAATTGCAAATAGCCCTTTGGACAGAGCAAACTCATACAGTGAAATTATGAACATGAGCACAAAAGAGCAAAATGGGATCTGTGAGAAAGAGGAGGATGACCTGTGCTTGAGAGGAAATTATCTTTTGTACGGCTGTTCTATTGGAAGAAGGAAGCTGAGTACTAACCAAGGCTGAAATGAGGGCTGCTAGTGAATGTGTGTGATACGTGCTAGACCATTTTTCAGCAGGAAATACCACCAGCCATGTGAGCAGCAATTCCTATTTCATCTTGCAGTGTGCCAGAGCCGGCAGCTGAGTGCACTGAATGTGGAAGAGCACACTATCCTTGTGGCTCCCCATGTTTTTGAGCAGAGGAATGCTGGCACAGTGAATACAACTTGTCATCCTTCTCAAATCCTGGGAAAGAGGAATGGTTGCCGCCTCATGTCCTGCTTATCCCAGCATAAAATGGGACATCATGGGACATAGCTTTCAATAAACTAAAGATTGTAGCTCTTAATTAAGATGATAAGAAACTAGAACAGATTAAACTAATCTTTTCAAAAGTGTTACTTCTACTGTAGATATGAGAGAACATGAATTTTATACAACTATTTGGAAGGTATAAAGCTTAAACAATGCCAAAGGGACAGAAATTGAAGATAAAAGGAAATCTGAGATGGATACCAGAAGATTAATATGTGAAACCTACTAAGGACATGGACCAGCTGCTTGAGGAACAGGATGGAAGAAACCTATTCTGAAGACTTTTAAAAGGAAATAACACTAGCACAAAACCCATTTCAATAGACATGAGTGTGTGAGGAAGACAACAGAAGGACTAAAAATTTGTAATACTGATGTTTAGATTTTGCAGTGTGTGTAGATAATTCTGTCATTCTAATTTTAAAATTAGTTCTTTTGTAATGTTTACCTTCACTATAAAGATGAGAAACTACCATCTGACAAATCAAGTACTTATGAGATGCAATGCTGTGACCATTTTTTTATTTTTCCTCCCTCTTTATCCTTGTTTATTACTAACATGTAAACATAGAAACCAAGGGCCATATTCTTCCATCCATATATCTTTATTTAGCCTGCGAAAAGAAGGAAAGAAGGTTTCTCTCCTGCTGTGGCAGTGGCAAATTCATAAATCAGTGGTTCTTTGATAACAGGCTTATGTCAAGTAAAGTAGGTGTGGAGAAAGCTGGTTGATGAAGCAATACCTGAGTGATCTGTTATTAGCTCTGTTAGAAGATGCTGTTACTTAAAATAAGAATTTATTTCCAATGGACACCTTTGGTTTATGTAAGCTGTATCTTTAATTGCATCCCTCATGGGTCAGTTTGGGGGATTTTTTCAGGCTGATTGATTGAACATTGCCTCAAAATTGTCTAAGGTCATGTGACAGATCACAGTGAAAGTTACAGAGGGTCCTTAGGCTTACAGAGTTTCCATTCTAATCACTACCTGCTGAAATGCTTCCCCTTCATAGGAAAAGTATTTTGTTCCACAATTTTTGATGAGCCCCAGAAATATTTAGGCTATGTATTCTCCTTCACCATGATACTGATGAATTCCACCTATGCCTCAGAGAGTCTGGTATGACTGGCTTAGTATTCCAACCTGTTCTTGAGTTGCACTTCCATTAAATAGATTTGGTACAGTGATAGAAACTTTGAGTAGAACTTGAAGTATGCAGCCTAAGGAAAGTTGAAGGGTAAAGAAGTCTGATTATTTTTCTTTAGTTGCATCTTCTGAGTGAGGGAAAACTCTCATTTCTGTGGTCTGGACTCTGCTGTTGGGCCACATCTCCCTTGGCAGACGATTTTCCAGTGGAGGCCTTATCAGCTCTGGGAAGAGCCGGAGACATTGTGCATCTGGCAGGCTGTGCTCGTGCTCACACACCCCACTGCAGTGACATTTGCTTCTATTCCCTGATGCAGCTACTCAAATAGACACTCCAAGAAAATATTTGGGTTGCTGATAATACAAAAGAACATGATTAACTGCATTCCATTTAAAGTGCCTATGGTCCTTTAGTTTTTCAAGGTTTTTTTATGGGCATGTTATCTAAATAACTCAAGACATTATCATTCCACTCTCTTATTTCTACTCTCCTACTGAGCAAGTATTTTTGTATGTTGGATGCTGCCTCTGACTTATTTATTGGAAAGAGCTTTAAATCTATATTAACCAATATCATTATGGGCAATTCATAATATTTAAATTACAGTAATTTAAATGAAGATGACCTATGGTGGACTAGAACAATGAAGAGAGGCAGGCCCATGGCAAACTCCAGCTATTGAAGGGAGAAAGTGCCCTTCAGGAAACTTGGGAACAGGTACAGGCTGTACAACATCATCTCTGATTGCTTCTGGTGTTGAGGAGGGGCTGAGTTCAAAGGGAAGATGATAACATTTTGTTATTTTGTTACTCCTGTGAAAAATTACCCAATACCTGTTGTGAGGTAAAGGTGGAAGTTTGCAGTTGAGTGCTCTGCATGTGTTCTAGCAAGGACCCAGGCATCAGGGGACCTACAGACAGTGGGATATGCTATTTCACCCCTTCTATTTATGCTATAAAATGCCTTTTATTCTTTTTTTCTGTTTTGTTTTGTTCCACCATCCCTTAGAGATCTCTTCCATTTGCCCCCCATCCTCTTGCATGTAAGCTTTGCTGCTCACGTGTTTGGATGAAATGAGAGTTGCGAATTCATCTGGTCATTGAAATTAGAAGTAGAATTAGTGAAATGCCTAGCACTGTTATCTGAATAAATGACTTATATCTTGTGTTAATTCTACAGGTAATTAATTTATACTTGAAGAAAAATGCATAATATCTCAAAAAAAACCCCACTAAAATCTTTTTCTACTGTACAGTCAAAGGGCAAAAATACATATATACGTGTAACTTGACTCTTCCCAGGCAGTTATTTATCTAGTTTATGAGTAGAACTTAATGCAAAACAGAGCTCTCAATGTGTTTATTTTCATCCTCTCTTGGCCTTGTAAGGTAATTGGCTGACAGATGATGAGATTTTTCAAATGGTGAAGCAATGGGCTCTGACACTGGAACTGGGCATAGACTGAATCTGGTGCTTCTCTTCTACGCAGAGTTATAGACCAGCTTCATTGAAACCTCATCACAAAAATGAGTTCATCATTTCCCCCACTTATTAGAGTGAAGAACAACCTCTGGTGCATTTAGAATATTCATTATGTGACATTATTAGCACCATTCCCATTGTCCAAAATGCTTTGTAAATTGGTTGGAAACAACTTAGCTAACAAAGCAGTCTCTCATTTAGTCTTCTTCATATAACTCAAAAAAAAAAAAAAAAAGCCCAACCCATTTGTTTTATAAACCATTTAATACAGTTTATGGTAGCAATAATCCCCTTGAAATTGGTTATATTGCTATAGTTTGTTATAGTGTTAACTGCCCTTGTCTTCAGCTTGGTCCATTAACTGAAAATCCAGCCATTAACTCATAATGGGATGATTTCTTCAGGATTATTACCTGATTCTTAGCTAGAACATTAACACTCCTGAAGGATGGTGAAACAGGGATGAAATGTAACAAAAGTTCCCAGTTCAGCTTTTATGTAGTAGAGACCTATTTACACAAGATATTTCGGGGGCTTGCCTGTAGGTTACTTCATTATCTATTTCACAAAGATGGACCCATGCAAGCAGCACCTGTATGAAAAAAAGAGTGCTTTTTGGCCCAGGTAATCAGTGGCAGATGAGGGACAGGAAAGGTGGTGTTAAATGTGACAGTCTGATAATGGAGATGTAAAACTCACTCGTTGTTCTCTTCAGTGGGAATTTTGCCTGTGGCCTCAGTGGAAAAAGATTGAAGGCCAAAAAGACAAGGAGCAAATTATTTCCTATCTTTTTGAAGATAGCCACTAGATGTAGAAGGGCGTGGGAGGGGAATCGTAAGCAGAAGGCTGTTACAGGTCTGTAGGTGATAGATCTGTTCACTTCAGAGAATAGAGAGCCTACTAGAATGCCTTAAAATATGTCCTTAGAGTACTCCTGTGACCTACATTTTTGTAGGTAAAAATGTAACCTGAGTGTTGCAATGCCAAATCTAAGAGAGGGTAATTACTAGCTATACAACATTATTAATTATCCCAGGAATCCACTCCAACAAAATATATGGTTACTAATAAAACTTTGGTGTGGGTTCTGGAATTACTTTTCTGCTTCAAGCTGATCTGACTTGTGAGGATTTTTTTCTCATAGCCTTAAATTTTGTCAGTCTGCTACGAATGGTCAGACAAAATGGGATAAATTATACACTATCAGTAGGTTGTAGGAACAACCTTTAAAATAGATTCACTCTAGCCTCTAGCAGTGATGATTTGAGCTGGGCATGCTTTCCCTAGTGCAGGGCTCCTGCTGTGAAAGAAGGAAAACTCAAAATCCTTTCTTCTCCTTTGGAGCAGGTATCAATGTTTGACTACCTGTTCTCTGACACTAAAGAGAGAAAGCAGGCAACACAGATTTCCTCTGCAGGAGGGCATCTGGGTTCATTCTGCCCCCCCACATCCAGCTGGGCCAGAGGTGTGTGGTGTTTTGAGCCGTCCATCAGCTCAAAGGGTAGTGGGGAAAGACTTGTGGGCAATAACAAGAATGACTAAATTGTAAATTTACTGCTCAGAGAAGATGCCATAAATGATGCTGATAAGAATTACTGAGAGAGTGGTTGGCATTATTTAATTCCAGCAAAAAAATTGGCAAATGGAATAGCAAAATAAGAATACCTGTGAATACCAGTATATCCCACAGGCAAATATCTATTCCACTTACCAAATATCTGGGAGAGGGGCTGGTCTGGCAGCACATACTAAGAATAGAATCTTGATAGAATGAGGAGAGGAATATGTTTCAACTTACAGATTCCAGTGGAGAAATCAAGTGCACATTATTAATTAAAAAGAAGGGACTGAATGTTAAACATGTGGCTTTCCTCTAAGTAGTACTCAAAAGTGAGGACAAAAGTGGTTTTCCTGGCAAAAGGAACTTGTTGTACACATGGCTGTAAAATCAACAGGTGGACCCCAAACAACAACTTTAGAACTAGTGATAATTCAAGGCCTTTGAGAAAATTATCTGAATTCATTTTTTCAAAATGAATTTAGTCTTGCTTTTGCCCTCTTTTGAGATCCACAAATGAAAAATACTTGTGCAACACCAATCATGGAACTTCAGTAACTGCAAATTAAAAAAAACATAGTCATAAGTGCACCTGAAATTAAAATGATGGGATTTATCACATCTACAAGACTTAACTTTGCTTTACTGTGTGATTACCTTGCTGGCACCTCACCTTGCACACATCAGTGTTTGCTCAGTCTTTTGGAAGGCGTAGTAGAAATTCTCATGGCTTCAAGGACGTGTGCATTGGCACTGCTCTTTTCTATATGTCCCCTTTGAGTGGATGAGCTGACCCCCTTTGTTATTCTCTATTGTGTAGTTTTTAATGCTAACTAAGATCAGAAAAGAGATGCAATGAAAGCTTTTAGAGCACTAAAAAGAACCATGCTTAGCCTGATGAAGAGCAATCTCTTTTTATTCTGTTCTTCACTCTAAGCAATTTTACAGATTGTACTTCAAAATGAAAAGAATAAAATATTTTTAAGAATACTGCCAAAATGACATCATGCTCCTGTCCTTCAAGTCTTCCTCTTTCTGCAGCTAACTCCTATTACAAAAAGAAGGAAAGCCAGAAAAAAAAAATTAAAACCAATACTGATAATTTTTCAACTTAATTAAAATGTAATTGTCATGGCTCTTGAATAAGATCTAGGGTATATTAAGTTTATTATGTAAGCACTTTATTCTTCATATGATTTGACTTTAAAACTGTAGTCTATTTCTGTTTGGTGTGTTACCAATCTCTTTCACAAGTGGTATTGACTATGTATGACAAAAGAGCATATATTTGTGTCATTTCAGGGAAAAATACTGCTCCCTCTGTAAAGGATATCCCTTTATTTTCATGGACAAATTAGCACATACATTCTCTAAGTAAAACTCTTCACCTGTGTTTCCTTTCTTGCAACATGGCAAAATTGGAAAGATCTTTAAAAATATTTCACTATCAGTTGCTTTCCATTTTTTTTCTCACCGTCAAAATTTAATAAGCAGGTTTTCAAGGACAAGAACCTCTGTGAATTTATGCCTCCACAAAAACACTTGGGGTGTACAATAGGTGTGCAAGACAATGATTGCCACTGTCACAGTCTTTATATTCGAGGGCATGTCAAATCATTTACTAAGTTTGTGCTTTGTAAAGGACTGTGAACCTTAAGCTGAACCCTCAAATCCTGTTCTCAGCATGGTACTACTGACTGCAGGTCCAAGTGAGGAGAAAGGTGCTCTGTTTTTAAAGGTGTTTATTAGCTTCCAGGGTTTTAAATTGTGTTAATCAGGAGGGCTTTATTTTGAGGTGATTCTGCTACACTCTGAAAATCAGACAGGAACAAATGCATCCCTTTAAGCTGTGTGTAGTCCCAGCACCACAGGTCTGTGCATCTTTACTGAGGAAGGGCATAACTGCATTTCTCCCAAGGTACCCCATTTCCCTAGCAGTCGTTTCGCTGAGTTGGGGTTCAGTCATGAGAGCTCATCAGGTAGGTGACATGAACTGCATTTTCACAATAAAGTAGATAATTTGATTATTGATTAAACCTCTTGCACACGGAACCCAACGCTAGTGCAAGTATTTCTGGCAGTGTCCATCCTAAGTGAGCCAACTCCACCCTTGGAGTTATCAGTTACTCTGTGTGTAACTATTCATTTAACCAGTACTTCCATATAACTGCAGGATCATAAATTTCAAATCACAATAACTGCTGTTTGGCTCTCTGATCTCCTAACTGATAGTAAATAAAGTATTACCTGTTCTCTTACAGGTATCATTTTCAATATTGTTTTGGTTGAAAAATCACTGTAGCATGGCTGCTGCTTCCCTCCCCCATTTATCTTTTTTTTTTTCTTGTATTTGAAAGGAGGCTAAATCATACTTTCAAAAACATGTTTGTCTATGCTTTCTCTGTATTTCTCTATAATCTGTGCTACATACAGAATCTAGATGAATTAAATGCTGAGGGCAGGAGTTATTTCCTTAAACCCACTCTAGTCATGCTTCATGTGTCAGTAAAAAAGAATCTCAAGGTATATTGCCTACCTGAGTTATAAATAGTAAGTTCATGTCAACATCTTCTGTGTTGGGCCACAGTTGTCCAGGGGTACTTTGTCTAATTGTCTGGAAGCAGAAATTAAAGAACAGAAGACATGATTTAGCCAGGTCTTGAGCTGGCCACTTATTGATACTTTAGCTCAGTAACTTTAATTCACACTGAATTCGCTCTTCATGTACTTTTCTTTCTTCTCAGCAATATTTGTAAAGATTTAAACAAACTTTAGGGTACTTTGCCTTTCTTTCACAGTTTTTAACAGAGAATATATAAATTATGCCCCTCTTTTGGTTTTCTTCTCCTTATTTGTATTCAGGTGCTGTCTCTACATGTTGAAATCAAGGCACAGTGTCAGAGCTTACAGAATCAGAGAATTGTTAGGGTTGGAAGGGACCTCTGGAGATCACCCAGTCCTACCTGCTGCCCAGGCAGGGTCACCCAGAGCAGGTGACACAGGAACGTGTCCAGGTGGGTTTGGAATGTCTCCAGAGAGGGAGACTCCACACCTTCCCTGGGCAGCTGTTCCAGTGCTCTCCACCCTCAGTGTAAAAAATTGTTCCTTGTGTTGAAGTGGAATTTCTTATGTTGTAGTTCATGGCCACTGCTCCTCATTCTGTCACTGGGCACCACTGGAAAGACTCTGGCACCCTGCTCTTGACACGCCTTTGAGATATGCATATGCATTGATAAGATCTCCTCTCAAATCATAGTAGAGAGTTAATATTGAAGAGCACTAATAGATGGTGCACACACTGTGATCCTCCAGCTGCACACAAACACACAGGGGAAAAAGCCTTTAAAGGCCTGCCAGACTTCATAATCCAAAATAGCAGAGTCTTCTGCTGCTTGGATGAATCCTCTGGGATCCAATAAACCCACTGTTACTGGGTCAGCCCTTCAATCAAACTGGAACTTGTTCATAGGTTCCTCATGCTATTTCCAGCCAGTTTGCAGTGGATCAGCTGCAGTTGGTGATGGAAACTTCCCTGTCATGGACAGCTTGTAGAAATATACCTTCTACCCTGCTAAACAGAAGCCTTGTATAGATTTCACAGCGATGAGGCTGCTTTGGATCTTGCCTAAGGCCAAGTAGATGTGGGGATCAAAACTCTTAGCAAGTGGGGTAAAACATGGTTGGAAACTATTTGCTTTGATGCTTTCTGAAGTGCTAGTGATGGGGTAGCACAGTTGCATCCAATTCCTATTCTGTAAATTTATTAAGGACAGTGTATTTGAGAGACAGCCATGGTTGCAAACATGCAATATATCTGAAAAAGAAAGGTAAACTTGTTTCTCTTGCAGTTTGTCTGAAAAATCAGTGATAAGAGGCTTGCAGAAGAACAAGCCAAAAAATTCAAGTGTTCAATAAGTCATTGAAGAAAACTATATATTTGGAGACTATAGATTTCATAATATTAAAAATCTATTTTTTAAACAGATTTCTACTATTTCTTCAGTTTAATGTACATTTATTATACAAATCTGTTGTATTAAACCTCTGTTGTATTAAACTCTGCCAGATACAGCAATACAATTTTCATATAGTTAAACAGGATTCTGTCTGGCAAGGAAACTGGAGCTGGTAATAGTGAGCACACTTCTGATGACTTTTCTAGTATTGCTGTGCTTTAGTGCCCCAAAACACAAAGCATTGTTTTCATAAGAAGAGATTTGAGATTATGTAGAATATTCAGATGTATATCAATATTTTGGCTAAAGAATATGTTTAATCCTTTCTTGATGGCAGAATGGAAGCAAATATTTGTCTGTGACTGAGCTGTGGACTTAGATGTGTGAGCCTGTCCTAGGAAATATGCTTCAAGTATCTGTCTTTATGGCCTGCTACTTTGCTCATGGTCAGAACTATCAGAACTGGGGACTTAAAATAAACTTGAGATAGTTCTTCAAATGCTTATTAAGACCTTAGGCTTATTATTCTTATGCTTATTAAGAGGGCTGTTAGTCATGAGCAGTTTGCTGAGGTATTTGAAGGAGGCTGCACAATGTTCTGTGAGAGACACATCATTTCCCTTTGCAGGAGGACTGAGCAGCCTGGCTTGACTGGACTGTGCACAGATGTGCAGGAAGATGTAGTGTTTAACATCACAGGAAGAGCAGAAAGCAGATGTGGGTGTTATGGAAAGAAGTATTGAAACCATTAACCCCAGTCAGACCTAGTGATGCTCTGTGAAGTGAGGGGGGAAGGCAGAACCTTAGCAAAGAGTTTTGTTTGTGTTTTTTGCTGGATTTTTAACCTCAGACCTTTATCTTAAACTGCTTGGCAAAATATTTGCTATCCTAAATTCTGATTGTTAGTGCCTAACCTATATTGATATTAATCCATGATATGTGAACATAAAATAACTAAGGGCTTACCAAGGAAAAACATCACTCACTTAGTTTATCAGCTTGGACAATAACAGTCAGAAACAAAGATAATAAGCTTTCTCTGTTTCAATAATGTAAGGCCTAAAATAAACTTCTCTGCAAGTTTCTTTCATTATTACTGTTTCTGAAGAACTTTAAATATCAAAAATTGCACAGGAAGGGAAATATGTTGAATATTTCATTTCTGTCATCAAATGATATAAGTCTGCCCTGGAAAATAATAGTCTTAAACTGATTGCTGCAGCATCATGTTCTCTTAAAAATATTCAGAAACTAAAATGGCATATAATTGGATAACTATATAGGAATATAACTAATTATTTTATAGCTGATTATTTTGTGGGTCCTTTTATGACTCTAATTTGGACTGAAGTTGTAAAACAAGTTGTTTGTGAGTTGGATTTATAAGAGGAAAATTCATCCTTTCTCTCCCTGCTTGCATACAGACATTAAAGAGTTTACTATGAAATAGGTACGTTCTCCCTTCAATATCACACTTCCCCCACCCCCAGAAATCTGAAATTTCCTGAGAGGGTGCAGTGATTTGAACAGACTAAGCAATTTTGAAGTAATGTAGAGATACCTGTGTCTTGGGGTTTTTTGTGCTTTTGACCTAATGGACAATCTGAAATCTATCAGTGAATCTCATTGAAACGTGACACTACAGAGGCACCTACTCCTCCCTTCTGTTTACTTGTGCCTTTCTAGCATGCAAATGTATGCTGAAGTTGAAATACCAAAACTGTGTTTGTCTACTCTAAAATACTTGGCTGCCACACATAGTGAAAGCTAGATTAGGAGAGAATCTGTACATTTATATCCCACGGGAAAAAGTATATACGTTATGACGTTAGCATTAAGAAAACCAGTGATGAATATTCATGTTTATCAATCCTGAGCTAATTAAACCTACGTAGTGTTAGGCATTTACATGAAAGGCCAAACTAGATCTTTCTAGCTGTTAGAATAAATTGTTTAAACTTTCCATAGATCATGTGGGTGTCTCATGCTGAGAACTTCTGTGCTAAAAGAATTAGTAACAAAGAACCGAAACAGAAATTAAGGTAAAATGTCTCAAAAGAACAGACCTCACGTTAGAGGTTTTTATGAGGACTTAGGAGGGTCTTCAAAGTATTAAACCTCACAAAGCTATTGTGAGGATAAATGGTTTCAAGTACTTTGTTTTGTTTTGTTTTGTTCTGTTTTGTTTAGAGAGAGCATGAACACAGAGGAATTAAGACCCTGATTTCATAAGCCACTTGATTCCCAAACACTCCAGTGGTGCAGGCTCTGCAAAAAAGTATTAATGGATGCTTTTTGGCATGAAATTGCATGACAGATAGAAAATCCTTTTTGCTGCAGAGTTGGAGAGAAAGTCTTGGGTCTTATACTTCTGATTGAGCGTAGGGACTGAATCAAAGGGGGCAGATCCTTACAGGTAATGCTTAAATGTAGGGTCAGTCCCTCATCTGTGGAGTCTCCTGGAGTCAATGTTCCCACCCTGCCCTGCCTCAGCCCTTGCCCCTGAGACAAAGAACATTCTCACTGTAGTTTGAGCAGCACTGTGAGCTCCTCTCTCCAGCCTTCTCTTGGCTTTCTCCAGTGCTCCTAGGGTTATGTGGAATTTGGAAAGCTCCACACCTCATTTCCAGCCTGTTCATAATGACCAGCACTGGTTGGGACTAATGACCACTTGAACTGCTTTACTTTTGCTCTCAAAAATCATTGTTTTAAATATTCTATTCCTGATAAAGGCTGTTTGTTCTGGCACCTGTTCAGACCTGCCTCAGTCCAGTCAGTGTAGGGTGTCTGGAGCTTTCCTCAAATCATTGTTTATAGTTTCTCTGCCAGTTTGGAGAGCAGAAAGCTTTCTTTTTTCTTTCTTCCCACCCCCAATCCCCTCCAAAGTAGAAGATAATTTTAAAAATTGCTTCAGGCATTTTCCTAAGATTATGATTTAAAGCCTTATGGTCTCTCGAGGTCCTTGAGAAATAGGCCAGTCTCTGATCACTCCTGAGCAGTTGCCTGCTTGCCTGAAATACAGGGAGAAGGATAGGATATGTCTGCTTTTCTAATTATATTTTTTAATATAGCAACTTGCATGATCCTCTTTTTAAGTAACAAAAAAATTAAACTGCTCAGAATTATATATTTTTCACGCTGCTATTTTCCACTGAATTATTTCAAAATGGTAGGGAATATTTAAACTGAGCTTTCTACAGCTGAAAATATATATCTTCAGAAGATACCTTTAAAAGCTAGGAGGGAAAACATAAATATGGCATTCTGAAAGTCCTGTATAGACACCTGATTGGAGTAAGCTTAAATCATCCACTGTCAACAAGCCATTGCTAATACACTTTGACCATGGTAGTGTAGAAAGAAGGCCTTGTTTATCATAACTTATTTAAATTGACTTTATTTTCAGATGTGGCACCTAGATCTGGATTTTCATGCTATTTCTGTAACACATTTTCAAAACAATACCTTCAAACCAGTAGAAACATCTCAAATTCCTTCCTTGATCTTGTCATTTAGGCATTGACATTTGACATGACCATGCTAGAAACAGCCTAATGGTCTGAGTAGGACATCATCCTGTCACCAACAGGGCCATCACGTGTGGGTGAAAACAGCTGTGACAGTTTGAAAGTGCCACCTTACAACGGACTTTGTCACTGTCTCTCAGCTGCAGGTTACTGTGCCAGGGCCTGAACAGGAGCCGTTCATGTGACGAGCACTCCTCTCTCTATTTTTCACACTGAAAAATCAGCTGTGGAGTTCATCTGCTTCGGCTCCAGTTAAAGCCAGAAGGGTGATTTGTGCTAAAATCCACAGGAATTGGTGCTGGCACGTTGGGCATTGGTAACTCCTAGCTGGAAACTGAGCACAACGACCTGAGAGGTGGTACAGGCTGAAGTCAAGGCAGATGTTTGTGAGAGCAAGCCCAGACAGTGACTGGAGCCAGGTAGCTCAGAAGCGGCAGAATTAATCTGCAATGAGGCTGAGGAGTGACCAGCCTTGTAAAAGCATTTGCCCATTGAGCCACAGCTTTGGGCCTGTTGCTGTGCTCACGAATTGCATAGTTAACAAACGAATGCATTTAGCCTCATTACTGCAGTAGTATTGTTTCTTTATGCACTTTTTCCTGTGGCACTCTGATAATGAAGCAAAATCTGAAGGGAAGGGTCTGTCTTTTGTTGTACTGTTTAAACCCTGCCTTGTGCTCACAAATGCAGTTACATTATTTTATCCAAGCACTTTCTTTCTGGAAGGTGTGAGCAGGAGAATTTCTACTCAGTTTTGACCACTTGTGAACATTTAGTCTAGCAGATAGCCCTGCTTTCTCAGCAAAGAATTCTCTCTTTCTGTCTGTGGCTGCAAATATATGCAGGATGCATGCCACGCTGTATTGAGACACATGCACCCACACATGGGAACTTCAGTCTTCAATAGCCAAACTGGTGCCAAAATGGAAATCAAACTGGGGGGAAGAAATAAATAGTACTGTGAATGTACTTCTGTGAATGTTATCTTGTCCTTCCTGGATGTAAGTCTGAGAAAAAAGAGATTATATATTGACTGTTAAGTACTGGTGAAGCATCTGAACAGGCTGGAAGAAAGTTTCCAATAGTTTTATATAGGAAGGTTTCTAGAATTGAAAACCAGTGAACTCATTGGAGAGGATCATACATGATCCAATACATAGGAAAAATGTATTTTGGATATGGCTGTATGATTAAAATACATCAGTCTCAATGCTGCAGGCAAAACCCTACAGAATGAGCCAGTGGAAATAATATAAATATTCCTCCAAGAGATTCAAGGTGAAAGGTGCCATATTCCTTAATCTAGTACAGATTCATTTATCTTTCACTGAAGAGAAAAATAAATAACATGCACTTGATTGCTAGATATAAACCTGCTCAGATTACTGCTGAGTTTAATTGGTACTGTTTTCATGAAATGCAGGAATAAACATGGGGATCCCCTTCTACTTCCCAAGAGAAACCACCAGCTTAAATGCTAGTGGCTTACCTCCAAGGAAACACATAGGGAAGGCAGAGGATTGGAATGGAGGAAGACACAGGAGAATTTGAGTAAACATCCATTACTTTCACTGTTATTGTGCATCAGGTATGATCAAGTCAAAGAACACAGTTTCTGGGGTCGTTATTTCCAAACAATTAAAAGTAAACAAACAGGAAAACATTAACACACAGAAAACACTTAATGT
Source organism: Nicator chloris (assembly GCA_013400495.1). Lineage (NCBI taxonomy): Eukaryota > Metazoa > Chordata > Aves > Passeriformes > Pycnonotidae > Nicator > Nicator chloris. The sequence goes on along the minus strand of WAAE01012502.1, from coordinate 1,078 downwards.
CTGAGCACAGAGAGCTTTTCTGTCCTGGCTTTTTCTTCTCTGCCTAATAGAGCACATCTATATGAGCAGTAGGAATAGAAATGTTTTTACTCCTCCAAGGTCTTGCTAAAGGTGCTTTCTTTACTTTCCAACATCTGTTTGATTGGAATGTGACCTCAGCCTCCAAGAACCTCACGCTCTGTCCTGGTGTGTTTTGGTTGCATGAGGCAAGAGCAGTGGTGGGAGGTGTATTTCTCAGTGATGAGGTGTGGAGCAGGTTCTCAGAGGAGAGAGCAAGAGCAGAAGCAGTCAATTCCTTGTGACCCTGTGACCCTTCAGGAATTCACGTAGGCTGGCCCCAGTCCCAGCCTTTCTGCAGCTGGAGTGCAGCAGCACAATAGGGCTGGAATGTCTCCTGTGGGAATTCCATAAAGGTATAAAGGGGTATGGAGAGAAAAAATACATTAATGTATGCTGTGCACTGGGGGATTAAATGGATCCTCTGGAATGGGAACATTGCCAGTGATAATGATGTTCCATCAGATGACAGCCTTTGTAAAAGGGGCAGTTGTTATTTATATGTATATATGCACCTGAGGAAAGACTGAACTGATAAAAATGTTCAATGTAAAATGTGAGTCAGTCACAATAGGTCAGCATTAAATATTATCTCTCTTAGCTGTAGGAATAGTTAAATTCTCGTAGCAAATGCAAATGTTTTCTGTAGTGTTTATTCAGCAGTTTGATCAAAATGTCAATATTTTTATTTTTTGCATTGTCTTAAAGTTACCTGAAAGTCAAACCAATGTTCCAAGCATCAGTCCAATACTGAAGATGATAGAAAGTTTTGTAAGTTCAACTGTTTGGCAAGTGTTAGGTCTCCTGGCTCCTGAACAGTTTTTTAAGTGTTCTGTGCCTGTCCAGTTCTGCAGACAGCATTCCTTTCAAGGGAAACTGGGTTTCACATGGAGAAAGGCTTTTACTGACATAGCACATCAGCTCACTAATTTAGATAGTTAAAACTGGAAAACAGGAATTTTTCTCTGAAATAAAATATTTAAGAAAAAAAAATAGAAACTTGTTTTCCTTCCCTTTTTTT
>WAAE01012498.1:0-29190 GCA_013400495.1 Nicator chloris | reverse complement strand
GTTATTATTGATGATCACAAAATCAAGCACCGACAAACTGGGAAAAGTTGGAACCAAAGTGACATATCCCATCTGCATTACGAAGGATGCTTTAGTTGTTGCACAGAATGTAACACATATAGTTAGCCAGACAGGGTGGGGGTCACACAGTGGTCCCTTACTTACAGCTGATACCCTGCAGAATTAGGTGCTATTTCTGCTCTCATCACCCAGTTCCTGTGGGACTGGAGGCAAGACACTCACGTGTCTCAGAGCTGGCTGTCAGCTGTTCCCCCTGAGCTGCGGTGCCACACAGAGAGGCAGCTGCCAGCAATGGGATCTGCACGTAGGGTGTGCTCTGAAGACTTCAGACTATCAAAATGGATCCCAAAAATGAATAGCTACTTTTTGACTTAACCTTCTCACCTGGTTTCTACAACTGTGAAACGGGGAAAGTCATGGCCAGGGAACGAACGTAGTGTACCATAGGAAAATCCTTGAAGCTTTAAGCAGTGTGCAGAGCATCATCCTACAGTGAAAAGAGTGTCCACCTCTGGGCAGATGCTTGCCTGTGGAGCACCATCTTGATGCTCAGTTTGAGGCAGAAGGGGTTCAGTGGAAGAAATATCATATGTGATCCTGTGGTAAAGCACAGTCCATGACTGTATGTCCAAGGAGAACCCACAAAGGTTGCACCTGCAATTCTTGTGTTCCTGACCATGAAGATCACGAGCTTGTGATTATTCACTAGACTTTTGTATCTATTATGGAGTCAAAAATTGAGCTTTTTTGAGTTTGAGTGGGAGATTCTCCATGGACCTTAGTATATTTTGTTCAACACCAACATGCAGGCAAAGCAATGACTTCCTTTTTCAAATATCTTTGAAAAAGATATATCAAAACAAAAATATCTTTGTTTATGCAGCTAAATGCCCATCACACTGTGTGTTTTCCAGCAGGTAAACACTGCTGGATCCCATTAGTGCTGACAAACATCTTCATTGACTGCACAGTTACAAGAAACAGTTTTAGACAGAATTTTTTCCTGGAATTCTTGGTGTTGCCCCCATGTTGGCGGTGAACAAACTTATCTGGAGCAAATAACACCAGAAACTTGTGCAAGAGGACTTAAGTAATCACCGAAGGGGGAGGGGGCATTTGGCATGTTTTTTTCTACTAACAGAAGGGAGCATAATGATTAATCTCAGCTTTGCATTCAGGTTTAAATTGCACCAAAAGACTGGCAAAGAGCATCCTTTCAGTCAGAGTTCTTGCTCTTCTCCTGAAGATGATACCTGTGAGGATCCTCTGTGTGTTCCTGTGCCTCAGCATAGCCTGGGTATGAACTTGCTTACTTGATTCTTTTTGTATCTTTCTGTTTTGAATAGTAAGCATTTATTTAATGTTCATTCATGAGATAGATAAATTTTGTCTATAACCTACCTTGTAAAATTCAATGCACACACATATGCAGCAGCTTAGTGTAACCACTTCACTGATGAAGTTTTAGTACTTTTCTAGTATCCAGCTCTCTATAGTTTTGCATGACTTCGTTTTGCTGAATCTGCCTGGCTTCAGGAGCAGCAAAGCAAATTCATTAACATGAATTCAAGCATTCTTAGGTGATGCTCTAGGTCTTAAACATAACTGGCTGGATACTAGTGGTTCCAGCCATTCAGGAATTTTCATGTGTGTTAGGATGAATTGTGCTTTCCTTTGGACAGTATTTCAGCAGGATTTTCTACCTACAAATGACACACAATACCTTTATTATGAAAGACATTTAAAAACAAGGATTCTTGTAGCAGCAACAGCAGCTTAAACCAGAGCTAAGAAAGAATCAAATTTTTGATAAGGAAGGAGATAAACTTGATTTTGAACTGTGCTAATATAACCTTTTTTTTTTCCCCCATTGAGGACTCAGTCCATAACCTTATGTTATATTCTTTACTCTTTCTTTTTTTTTGTGACTGTTTTTTTTTTTAAAGAAAGTCCCTGTTGTAACAAATGACAGAAATTATAGGAAGCAGTTGGGACAAAACAGAAGCAGTTATATTGGAGTTGTCAATGACTAAAGGCCATTTTGATATATGTGCTACTTTTAGGAGGTACTTGGTCCCAATCAAATCATTAATTAATCAAACTACTGACTTTGAATCTGATGATTTTAATAAAGATATTCCAGTTCCTCAGAGTGGTTCTGACCCTGGAGGCTAGAATTAGGATCACTTTCTCAGCTTCAGAATTAATCATCAATCATAATAAGAAGTAGTCATTAATATTTTTAAGCATTAATTATAATGTTTGAAAAGCACAAAAGGTGCACAAAGGATTCCAGTCAGACCTAATTACATCTTAATCCCTAAAGTATGGTTTTCTTTAATTTAAAAAAAAAAAAGAAAAGGTCTTTTACTAAGCGATAACACTGTAGGAATCTTTATCGTGTTTTGGCCTGGAATTAACTTGTATTTATCACTTTTTTCTTCTCAGGTTTGAAGAAAACCTCAGGGTATTTATTTCTCTTCTTTCCATTAGCACAGTGAAATCCATCAGTCACTGAAATTGTTTTTTTTAAATTGTGTTAGTAGCTTTCTTGCTCTTTTAGTCAGGCAAAACTGTTCTACAAGCTTCCAGTTAGCAACTGTGATTAAGATCAGAAACACTAATGGAGAAACTCATATATCTGTAAGCTACTTTTGTGTAGACTGAAGGTGGTAAAGTGACATTAAGAATTTTAGAGCATTGCAGCTAATGGGAACAGTATTTTTAAATTATTTACTTTTACTTTCCCAGTTTCAGTCTTAATTTCACGTTCATTTCATATTTACACGTAGGACAAAATATTTCTGTGGAATGATATTATCATTATATATGCTGAGCATCACCAGCTTAGCACTGTGTTTCCGCCCCCTCGACAGCTGTTCACTTAACCTTGGTTTTACTTTTCCCCCTTTTCCTCCTGGCAGGCACAAGATGGGGAGACTGTCTTTGAACAGGCGGGTGCAGTAGGGCGTGGCCCCAGGCTTGGGCAGCCCAAGTCCCCGTCCGGCTGCCAGTCTGAGAAGAGCTGGTCCATCTGTGTCAACGACGACTGGGTGAGCGATTGACACTGGGGTGAAAGTGGGACCCGTCCCTAGGGCACCCCTGGGCCTCAGCTGGATCAGCAGCTGGATCACTACATCAGGTGCCACAGGCCAGCACAGGGCTCAGCCTTAGGGCCGAGGTAACACCTCAGGTTAGGGCAGCCTGCACAGATCTCCTGTGGGAAACAAAGGAACCAAAGGAAAAAAGACAAAAGAAACAGGGAGAAGTTTGCAGTGGTGCAGAATGAGAAGAGAAAGTCTAGAAAAGAAGGATTAAATAAACAAAGGCTAGCATTAGAAAAACATAAGAACTACTTCTTTTCAGAATTTTGGTATTTCCACTTTTGGAGTTCATAAAAGAAAGGCACCAGAAAAAGAGTTGTGAGAAAAAGAAAAGAAGTAGCTAGAAATCACATACACTCACTAGTTAATTTTTAGGAAGTCAGATTACAAGATGCTTGGTAGAAGTTTCATAATAATTGACTAGATATCTTTGCATATAAGCTATTAATTTCTCTCTTTCTTGCCTCTTGCATCTCAGTCCTTTTCCATGCTACATTTATTTGATGACTTCTTGGCAAAGAGGTTAAGTCTGTCAGAACATTAAGCTTTTCTGAGGAAAGCTTTGCTTAAAAATGCTGGCCTCTGATATCTTCCCTCAAACTAGATGACAGACTTCTTACAGCAGACCTTTAGGAAATATATATATATATATATACAAAAAAATCTCACCCATGAGGAACAGAGGAGAAGGGAAACTAAAGGTTTACTTGTTCCTCACCCCATAGTTACGGCATTTTTCTGAGGATGTGCTTCATTGATTCCATTATACAAGATGTTTACTCCTGAGGATTTTAGGACCATGATTTCCCTCTTTCATTTCTAGGGTACCAAATGTCCATCAGGATGCAGAATGCAAGGACTGATTGATGAAAAGGACAAGGAGTATAGTGACAGAATAGAAGAAATCAAGAAGCTGCTCTCAGATAATCAAAACAACTATAAGAGGTCCAATCACATAATTGTGGAAACTGTAAATGCACTAAAACCAAACCTGGACAGTGCTCAGCGTGAGTATCTTGCACCCAGTTTTATTATCCATTACTGAATTATTACTTTTTTGTGAATAAGCCATATGTAGTGAAAGTACAGGCTGCACTGGATATATTATCAGGAAACAGAACAATCATAATAATACTCTTAACTAGTTAGCAAAAAGTAATTTAATTTTAATCTGCTCAGTACTATGAGAAATATGTTCTCAATTATGTGTCCATTTACATATTTTAAAATATGATACATATTTAGAAAAGAAAAGCACATGGGCATAGCTGACTGTGAGGCATTTTTGTTTCAGAGCTTGATGAGACTTATGGTCACCTGTCAGGAGAACTGAGACGGAGAATTGAGACATTAAAGCAGAGAGTTGTCACTCAAGTGAACAGAATTAAAGCTCTGCAGAGCAGCATCCAGGAACAAGTGGTGGAGATGAAGCGCTTAGAGGTAGGTGTCTGCTGTGCACTTCCCATTCTTTCCAGGGCTTAGCTACAGAAAGGGGATCTGTCCATTATGGTGAGCAGTGCTCCAACTGGGAGAAAACATGGTACAACTCTCACAGGATCTGACTTGCAGAGACAAATCCCCAAATGAGTTGCTTTCTATCCATCCTGGTTTTCAGCTTCTGCTCTGTGGGAACCAGTGTGAGTTCCCTGCATTCCTAGTCCCATCTGCTGCTTCTCTCTCAGGCCACAAGGATGCTCCATCTGCTGATAACTGCTTCTGTATGAGGTGCTTTTCCTCCTGTAAGAAGGTGCTGAGTAGTTAGAAAGGGGGCGTGCTCTCTCCATCCCCAGAGGTGCCACTGCTGCCCACAGCTAGGGTTGGCATTAGAACCTGTGTTCCCAGGTTGCAGCCAGTTCTTCTGATGGTGATGCAAGGAAGAGTCCTGGCACAAAGTGTTTTTGCTCAAAGGCTCATTTTGATTCCTAGGACAGAAATACATCATCTGGGTCATTTGAGAAAGCAGTGGTAACCCCAAGATGTCAGACCTCACAGCAGGGCCGTGACAGAATCTTCCCCTCTCTTTGAAGGGGCAATTTCTGCCCCAGTACCCATGGACCATGTCCAACTCTGCAGCACTCCTTCCAAAACCAGGCAGACACCTCGAAACCCCAAAAATAAAGGTGGCAGAGACTAGGAACCTTCTACAATGTTCTTTTCCATGGAACTCATGTGCATGGTGCTATCGCACATGTTGTATTTACAATGGAAATAAACCTATGATGATATCAAACCCAAACTTCGGAAAAGCTCAGCTGTAGGTGGGAGGTACTAGGGCAGTATTTCCTCCTGCCGTCTTTCCCCTGTTCAGTAGACTATATCCTTGCTTGAGAAAGTCAGGAATGCTCCCTAACGAAATTACTTTTCTCTCGTTATGTAGGTGGACATTGATATTAAGATACGAGCCTGCAAAGGAACCTGTGCTAGAAGTTTTGATTACAAGGTGGACAAAGAAAGCTACAACAACATCCAGAAGCAGCTTGCCCAAGCCAACTCCATCGACTTGCACCCAGAGCTTCAAACAAGCACCTTGAGCACACTGAAAATGAGGCCACTTAAGGACTCTAATGTTCCTAGTCATTTTAAGCTTAAGACTCCGCCAGAAATACAAGCTCTGAACATAATTAATGGCATCAAGCAGATGGAAGCGGTATTAGAAAGATCAGAAACAGATGCGAAACCCTCCCAAGGCGACAGATTGTATCACACGGCAGAAACAAGGGGGGATGAATCTTCATACACCAGCAAATTAGTTATTCCTACTCATGGGAGAGAAACCCTTAGTCTGGGAGACAAAACCTCCTCCGTAGTTCGTAGATGCACCAAAACTGCCACCAAAAGAATTGTCACTGGGCCCGATGGCCCTAGAGAAGAAATAGTTGAGAAAACAGTTTCTTCTGATGGCTCAGACTGCTCCTATTTACCTGTAAATGTTGGAGGGGAAGGGAGCACCTACCATTTTAGTGGTGCAGATGGCTTGCACAAGCTAGAAACTGTATTCCCTGAGCTAGAGTCATTTTTTACCCCTGACTCTCCATCCACTGCTACTAAGCATGTTAGTGGATCTGGGAGCTTCACAACCAGCAGACACACAACTGGCACAGGCATAGGTCCAGGAGTATCCAGTCATTCAGGGACTTATGGGGGAAAAGACAAATTTGGAGACTTAGGTGAGGAGGAGGAAGATGACTTTAGAAGACTTCAGCCATCTGGATTCCCATCTGGCAGTGCAAGTCACTCCAAGACTGTAGCGACCAGCTCTTCTAGTTTCAAGAACAAGGGAGGCTCTGCTTTTGAAACCAAATCAGTAAAGATCCGTGATATAAATGAGCGGCTAGGTGGGTTGGAACATGATCAGAGTGCAGAGGATACCCCAGACTTTCAGGCACGCAGCTTCAGACCATCAGGAGGGAAGCGAAGGACACTCAGCACTGGGAAAGGTAGTTATTGAGGTAATGGAGCCATGAACTCCATCCATGACAAAACTGACACATTGATTTTTGATACTGTAGTAGAACAGTGTGATCATTAAATGCAAGTACTGTCTGTTTGTTACCACCTCGGAAACAAAAGGGAAAATACGTCATTAATGCTCGGGTATTACATAGACAATTAACGATTTAAGTTTTCTTTCCTGAATTCTTTTTAATGTTGCCTGTCACTATACCTAGCATAGTCCAAGACATGACTAACAATTTTCCTCTGAGCTGTTGGTATTTGGATTCCTCTGAACCTTTTATGAAATTTTGCTGATAACTTCTGTCAAACCAGATCAACTTTTTTTTTTAGACTGTGATGATATCCGCCAGAAACACACTTCTGGTGCCAAAAGTGGCATTTTCAAAATCAAGCCAACGGGATCCAATAAGGTTTTGTCAGTTTATTGCGACCAAGAGACCACTTTGGGAGGATGGCTATTGATCCAACAGAGAATGGATGGATCAGTGAATTTTAACCGGACCTGGCAAGACTACAAGAAAGGTTTCGGCAGCGTGGATGGCAGGGGGCAAGGAGAGTTTTGGCTGGGCAATGAAAACCTACACTTGCTGACTCAGAATGATACTCTCCTTCGGGTAGAGTTAGAGGACTGGGAGGGAAATGCTGTGTTTGCAGAGTATCTCGTACAGGTAGGGTCTGAAGCTGAAGGGTACCCCCTTGCCGTGTCTTCCTACGAGGGCACTGCCGGGGACGCCCTGGTTGCTGGCTGGCTGGAAGAGGGCACCGAGTACACCTCCCATGCCCAGATGAAGTTCAGCACCTTTGACCGGGACCAGGACCATTGGGAGGAGAACTGTGCCGAGATGTATGGGGGGGGCTGGTGGTACAACAGCTGCCAGGCTGCCAACCTCAATGGCATTTACTACCTGGGGGGCCACTACGACCCCAGGTACAATGTCCCCTACGAGATTGAAAATGGCGTAGTTTGGCTGCCATTTAAAGCCTCTGACTATTCCCTAAAAACTGTTAGAATGAAAATCAGGCCCATAGAAACCCTGTAGAAAGGCTTTTAATGCGTGTTATGTCTACAAGTTGAAAAGATTTTTTATATATGTATGTATGATGTACCTTTACCCTGTGAATTTGAAGGCAACTGATCACATTTGGAGATTAAAAAATAAACAATGATTAATTATCAACAAGACTTTTTTGATCTTATTTTTAACTGAGAAGGAAATATTGATTTAAAATCCCTTTTGATAGGAACTTTGTCTATGTCTTTGGCAGCTCACACTCTGACTTGAGATAAAAATTTTTAATTTGAATTATTTACTTTGTTTTAGGAGTGTTAAAGTAAAAGTATTTAGAAGTATGTTCGCAATGAGATCCTGCCTCCACTGACATGGACTGTGAAAGTCTAACCAAGTTCAACATTCACACTCTCATTTCCATGTCAAGGGGAGCACAAGAGCAGTGGGAGTCAGCTCTCAGACAGAACCGAGGGTGGTATGGGTTCTCACTTTTGCCACACACCTAACATGGAGGACACTTTGATAAAAAATGGATGCATTTTAGGACTCATTTTTAAGAATCTCCTAAGCTTTGATTTTATAAATATGGACATAGACCTTCCATCCCACTGATGAGTCATATATAGCTTAAAATGCATAGTTGTAGCTTCAAAATAAGATAACTCCATGATAACTCATCAAAATGCAACTCCCAAAACAGGCTATTATTTTCTAGTAACCACTAAAAGGCTATGGCTCTAACCAGAACAAGCAAGATAAGGAGCCACCTGAATGTTTCTCAGCACATGTGCCAAGCAAAGAATTTTGCTAAGGATAGGGGGTTTAAATCAGCTTGCTGACAGTGTAGGGTAAGGATCTTTTAGACAAAAGCCGGCTGCATGGAATATCAGTTATACTGGTCACACAATTACAGAAGACCACATTGTATTTACCTTTATACCTTATGGCATAAAATTACACAAGTATTTACACTGTTTAATATTTCTGTGCTTCTAGAAAGAAGCATGAGCAAACTTCCTTACTTCTAATCTCACTGATGTGTTTCATTCCATTTAACAAGATCATCAAATACTGGCAAAGCAGCTCATTTTAGCCTTTTTTTCAGTGCTTCTGAAATACAGCCACTGTCTAACCTTTTTGGAAAGATTGCTGAAGAGCAAAGGCATCTTTACAGTCATGTGAGGAGGTGTCTGTGCTTTTGAAAAACAGGTTTCCACTTGCACATCATGTTTTTGTTCCTTAGCCTCAGTGGAAGCCTGCCTATGTGGATGCTGAACATTTGTGCTCCTTTAGTGAGAAGCTGCCATTAGGTCTCCTTCTTTTCCTTCTGGGCTTCACAGATTAAATAAACACTAAAGGTTTCAGGTGGGATCCATCCACCTCTAGTGATCTGGGTCCCTGCCTTCATGGAGGAAGGCTGACCCCTTTGAGAGATGTTCATCCTGTCTACCAGGGTTGGGAAGTCTTGTCTTTGTCTGCTCAAGGGAACATAGACTACTAGGTTTGATGAAATACTCAACCTCCACTACCCTATGATTGGAGACATTATTTATTCTAGTCCCATGATAGGTTTGTGTTATTATTTATTCTAGTCCCATGATAGGAAAAAACACATATGTGGGAAAGCAATTATGTGAACCAGGTCCCAGAAAAGGACATATTTTACCCAGCAACAGGATTTGAGCTAAGGGACCAGTGACGTACTCCTTTGTTCAATACTCTTTTCACCTTTATTCCTTCTCAACTTGTTACACAGGTAGTTACCGTTACTTTCGTGATACAAAAGAACTGTGACTTATTTAGTGGAATGCATTTCCTTCTCTCCAGCTTATGCATAAATACTTAGGAATAATATGAAGAATACTTTAGTTTTAAGACTTTATTAGCTTTTAGAAAACATTTAGAAATTATCCTCTCCCTCTTTAAAAGAGATACAAAAGACCTTTGTAAAAGAGTGAAACAAGTTGTTTTTATTTTATCAGTGTTACTCTGTAATAGTTAATTCTGTCTTGTGCACAAATGAAAAATGGAAAAAATACACTTGTGAGTTATTTTCATCAGACAGATTTAGATTTACATTTGACACAGCTTTTCACTTTAGGTCACAATATGGTTGTACATACAGATTTGGTTCTCATATGTAAAGGTAAGACTGAGTACCATGCTAAAAAGATAACCATGTGCAAGCACGAAAAGAAAATCCCTGATTCTGTACATTTTGATAATGGTTACTGTGGGAAGTATGGCCGGATTTTCATGCTCATCTTCTTCATTGAATACCACGACCCTTTCCAGTTCATCCATACAATACCATCATCTGTCCCGTGTTTTGCCATGTCCCAGCTGTAGGTCCCTCCCCAGTAGTATCTGCCATTGGGGTTGGCTGAGTGGCAGCGGTTGTACCACCATCCACCACCATCTTGTTTGGAGCACTGTTTCCTTGGATCTAAAGTTAACCTGATGAGGGGGAAAAAAAAAAAAAAGGTGTTGAAAGTGACATCTGTAATATAGGCTAACAGATCAACAGAGTACATATACCTGCCCATATACAGAAATTTTCAAACCGTAATAAGCAATTTAAGTGCTCTCTGAACTTTCTGTAAAGGATTGACCATCTCAAGTGTGTGCTGCGTGGTGGACTCAGAAGGTAAAACAGCTAAGAAAAACAAATCAAATTTTGGTTGCATGTCTTTGGGAATGTCATTTTAGTTTACTGATTGATAACTACGGTTACTTGCAGTTCATAATGACAATTACAATATCAACGAAATTTAGTGATAGAAAGCAATGAGAGATGTATGTCTTCCACAACCCAAGCAATTCCTTTATTCAGGAATATGTAATCAGGTATTAAGCACAGATTAGAGATACAGTGCTCTACTATGTACTTTACAAGTGAGCTCCTGTCTTCTGAGTAGGCAGAACATTGCTTTTTAAATGGACGTGCCTCTTTCTTCAGGAGCCATTATATTTTACTGGAGTGAGTACTTGCTGTCCTCAGCACTGCTGCTATCAGTCTCTGCCTATGAATATATTGCATCCAGATTTGCTGCTTTGTCTGTAGTAAGTCATTCATGGAATCAATAAAACTCAGCATGCTTGCTTCTTACTTGGTTGTGGACTGTCACTAACATAATACATAGTTTTACCTGTCCTCGTCTATGCCAAGGGAACTGCGCAGACATTTAGCTGGTAACTTGCAAGGATATAACATATTTTGACATACTACAAAATGCTGTGAAAACTAATGTCAAATTACAGTAATATTCTGTATTCAGCTCTATTTTTATTTTAAATGTCTAGCGCAAGTACATACCATCCATCATTGTCTCTGTCATAAGTACTGAAGTACATGCCATTGTGAATTGTCATTGTCCTGTTTTCTCCATGCAATTGGGAAGCTCCTTCCATCAGCGCGTTGCCTGCAGTGCCTTTGTAGTCACTAACTGAAAGCTGATACTTGTTTCCTTCATTCTGTATGGTGAAACCTCCATAACGAGCTGATACTTTATCACCATTCCAGTCCTCCATTTCAATTAAAACTTCAGTGGGTCCTATTTTGGTAAGCTGGCTGATCTTGTCGTTTCCAAGCCAATATTCACCTGAGAAACAAGTGAGAGCTCTGTGAAACAGACTTCGTAATATATTTCAAGTCAACTTTATTATTTGCCTATAGGTCTGCTGGAGTGAATTAGTTAATTTAAAAAAAATCTAAGAGCTTCAAAAAATAGGAGAAAACGGTTTCAGTAAAAGCAGCTCTTTGCATTTTATGCTCAGTGTTTTACCTGGTGTATCACAGTAGTTCTTCCCTCCACTCTTTGCGACATTTCCAAATCCTTTTCTATATTGGTCCCATACTCTTCCAAAATTAACACTGCCATCCTGACGGTTCTGAATCAAAGTCCAGCCTGCAGGAGCAAGAGTATTTAAATGAAATTACCAGTTCAAAAGGAGCATCAAACATTAAGATACAGCCCATTTAACTTCACCTCAGGACCAGAGGAGCATATGGCTTCCTTGCAGCAGGTCCTTCACTGCTTTTGAGCTCAGCTTTGCCCCTTTTGCTCACACAGAAGTAGAACGTTGCTTCATAAGGAAAGGTGGAAAAAGCAGAACTTGAAACATGGCCCTAGTCTTTTGTCAAGTGCATTGAAGCAGGTTAAGAAATGAGCCAGGCTGTCCTCATCTGCCCACCTACGCACCATCCATGATGGGTATATTAAAATACATACACAATTTATTTCCAGTTTCACTACAGAAGTATCCTATTCTGCATCAGCAGATGACCTCAACAGGACTTCCCTGAATGAGTTGATCAGATTTAATTATCAAATAATTACAAAAGGTATAATTTCATACTTCTTTGTATAAAATACAAATTACTAGCATGATTTTTTTGGTAGCATGGATAAATTAGTATTATAACAGCATAGTTTCACATTAACCTCCATTATCTGTTTCCATGTCACAGTATACTCTGTATGGCTTGATGAAAGGATCTGGCTGGATGAGGTACATTTCAGATGTCTCGCCTCCCTTTCTGATGATATCCTCACACTCTGCAAGAATAAACCAGAGACTATTATTGAAAGATCTGTGAAATTCAATAGTCTTCTTATCCTTTGGTTTGCTGTTATACAGGAACAGTTTTAAATATCTACAGATAGTATTTTACTTTCATTTTGATTTCTGTAATACATCAAGTGAAAGAATCATGGAAGAAAGAATACTGCACAGTGCAGCTTTTCCAAAGAGGAATTTCTGAAACTTCAAACTAAGTGATGCAACACTGTATACCTTACAATGACTTCTTGAACTAAAGCTTGTGAAAGAAGAACCTTTCTTGACTGAAAAAAATCAAGAGTACAACTATGATAGTCACAAATGTATCACCTCCACCTTACAAAGACCCTGAAGCACATACTTCTTTAAAATGCTACTGGTCACTTACAAAGACTGATATTGGATAAGAGGATCTTCGATCTGGCCAGTATAATGATCCAGAAAAGATGATTTTTTTTTTTCATCTAGGATCACTTTCCATCTTTTGTAATACCCTAATCCATTTTACAGGCTTCAGATGCATCCATCAATTTGCAGAGTGACATAAATGGGAGAAAAGATGTCATTATAGTTGAAAGAGTACCTTTGCCTGAAACCACAGGAATATTACAGGAAACAGAACATGGGGAACGGCAGTAGTCCACCTGGGTTGCAATGGCATTTTCCAATTTTTGTATCTTTTTATGTAAAGAATCCACAACTGCACGCAGGACCCTGAGGCTGGATGGGATGTTATTGTCCAGATTATCCTTTATATAATTATACTGCAATTCCAGTTCTGTGTTGTACTGAGAAAACAAATCATCATTGTCTAGAAAAGCAAAGAGATGAAAAGCAGATTAGTTTTCAACATATTTCCAGTTAAGAAATGATGAAGAGCAATTTGTCAGTACAATTTGAGATGCCACTAGGAAGGAAGACAGGAGGGGCATTTCTTTTTGCTTAATTTTTCTACAGCATGCAAAAACTATGCACATACTCTCAGAGAAGTGGCACACATATACTGTTGTTTCTTTGCTAGCTAATAGATTTATGAGTGGTGGTTTACTCTACCAAAGAGCAGGAATTCCCTTCTTTCTGGGGAGCCATGGTGCCAGTCCAGAGGCTGGTCATAAATGGATTGGATGGACACAGGGAATCAGATAAGGGGAACACGTGAATGATGTACATGCCTCTGCCTCATATGAATTTTGCCTTAGTATGAGATCCATTCCTTTGCCTCTCTCAAAGGATGTTGTTTAAGATTCAAGAGGTCACGGTCACAGAACCCTGCTTTGCTAGATATTCCATGGTATTTTCATTTTTTTTAAGAACTCCCATTAAAAAGTAGCTCTAGGAATGCCAATAAAACTTCAATACCATTTACACTAGTATTTAATAGAAATAGCATACCTTTTCTTTGTTTTTGCCTCTTTACCAATTTATCATCTAGAACGGTCACATATTCATAGAAAGTTGAGGAGCTCTCCGAAAGTGTGTTCACTTTAACTTTTAGATCACTAATAGCTGCTTTCACAGTTTTTTCCTTTTTTAACAGTGTAGTTCGCAGCTCACATCCAGTTGGACACAGCACTCCCTTAAAAGAAGGAAAAAGGGCTGTGAATAGAAGTAAAGTTCTAGTCCCATCAGTGAACAACCACACCTTTGAACACTGCAAAGAGTTTGTAATGTGAGAGCAGGTATTTAAGCATCTAGATAAGCTTTAACAAACTTTATTTGCTGGCAACTTCCACACTCAAACTTGTGCTCAGTCACTAAGATGCCTCTCAGCATTGTTACAGCTTGCATTTTCCAGCAGGGATCGTGGCAGACACAGTGTGATAGACTGCTGCATGGTGGCAAAGGGTGTGCTGGATGTCAGCATGTATGACATCCTGTTACGGTAGGCTGTCCCGTAAGAGCTGCAGCGGTGACTGAGGGTAGACTAGAACTACATTGTGAAACTAATTTTAAGAAAGGCACGGGAGGTGGAAGTTGTTTTCGTCCCTAGGGTTCCTTAAGATTGTCTGAAACGGAATCCAGCACTTCTGCGGAGGTTTTTCCTGTCCTTAATAGCTACCTGTGCAAAGCCAGGTGGAAGGCACAGGCTAACCCACAGATACTTCCTTTCCTGGTTTATGATTCAACTCTCATCTCCCCATCTTTGCTGTAGGCTTACTCTGCCCCTAATCCCATGGACTCTGACACATTACCCTTCTGAATGCTGTCCTAGCAAAGCCAAGCAAAGTGAAGAAAAGCTGAACTGCTTTAAATGAATGACCATCCTTTATTTGGCAAGGAAAACTCTCGTGTTGGGTGTACTAGAAGGAAAGGACAGTATGTCACCAGCTGTCTCAACAGGCAGACACCTACCAGCTCCTCCTCTGCATGGTTGCAGCCTCCAGCATCAGGATAGACGGTCTGTTCCTTCTTGTCCATGGTCTTCCCCCGCTTCGGGGGCCGGGGCCGGTATCCGGTCCCGCTGATGGGAGGTGCCACAGGTCGGACCGTGGGTGCCATTTCACGCCTTTTGTCCACGGGTCGGTGGCCCCGAATGTCAAGCACAGGGCTCTCATCCTGCATAGGCAAGGGGAGATGAAACTCTCTGAATCTGGGATTGATCTCGCAAAACAGGGTGCACAGGGTGGAGGCATCCATTCAGCACTCTTTAGTATTTTAAACAGCAAGAAAAACCAGGGAATGGATTGAAAAAGCCACAATGGAAATGTTATACTGACATTATGTAAAAGTCATTGCTATCCTCTCCCTTGTAAGACTAGTCACACTCTCCATACCTAGATATAGATAAACTAAAAAGTCTTCAAACCAAAGTAAAGCAATATTTCAATAGCCAATTTTGACCAAGGAGTAAACCTTACATAGTCCAGAGCTACTAAGCACCATGAAACTTGAAGTAGTACACTACAAAAAAAAGTAATTAGGCATCCTCGGCGCTAAGAAGGGTATTCCCAGTTTTTTATTGCGCTACAGGAATATTTGTAAGGTCTCAGAAAATCAGGCAACAGTCAAAGACATCATCAGGTCTCAGGCCACATACCAGCTGTTAACTGGTGAAATTAGGAAAACCATTTAATAACATCTCTCAGAGTAGGTTTGTAGAGCCCTCTCTGATGCATACATAGCCCGTATCTGCCAGAAACAGCAAATTCTAAGAGGCTGAGCAAGGAAAACAAGCCTGGTCCCTAAGCATTTTTTCAAACAAAACCATTTCAATTAATAGTTCTTTGAGCTACTGAATCAAAACCTACAGCCATTTCCAATACAACTCAGACTTAGCTCCAAATAACAAACATTTGAAAGGATCCAGCATCAGAGGCTTCAAGTAGTTTCAAAAATAAGCAGCACACAAAACACAAAATTGCTGAAAATTATTTAAGGCATTAGTGTTATCAGTAGTCAATATTCAGACACAAGCAGTTAGATTGTCAGAAAGTCTGACTATCCAGACCAATTTAATTTTTACAGAGATTTGCAAACTATATAAAAGTGTACCAAAATTCTAAATTGTATTTCCCACTAAAATATTTTACTTAAACAAAAATAAAGATATATTAAACAATTATTTTATATTGATTCTCATTGCTTTTCCTTCTGTTTAGCAATTGTTACCTCTTAATTTCCAATGTTAAGCTGTATGAACTGGTAGTTTGTTTGGTTTTAGTTTTTTTTTTAATGTCTACTGACTCTGCAGAAAAGGTTTTACTGTCTTTGAGACAGGACATGATTAATTACACACTTCTACTCCTTTATACCTAATACTAATTGTCTGTAACATCATATGTCAACATTGCTAAATTAGTATCCTTAATAAATTCAGCTAAATAATTAATCTTACCATCAAACATTCTTCATTCCCTACAGAAAAAGAAATAAGAAGAAAATATCTCCAAACTCAGAAAATAACTATTGTGGAGTTACATATAAAAAGTTAAATTTTTGAGCAATTCAAGTGGAAGAAGAACATGCACTGGATTATCTTTTCCCACAACTACTAATTTAGTTAACTCACATAAGCTAAGTAGGTCATGCATACAATTAAATTAAATTAAATTAATTATTAATGACAAATTATTAATCAATATCAGTATTACAACCTCATCGTCATAGTCAACAGAGCTCTGGGATTGAACGGAGGAAACACAGAGCAGGAACAGCAGGAGCAATTTCATGGTGCTGGCTTGCTTGAGTGGCTCAGTGATCTCTTTTCATCAGCTCTGACAGGGAGAGATCTCCTCTGTTCTTTTATTTATACGCAGCAGCACTAATTTCCAGCTTCACAGTGATAGGATCAACCCTTCTGAGCAATCAGAGTTTCTCTGTTAATATTCAACTCTTCACTCTGTGCCTGAATACATCAGTTGTTGAGCAATTCCTCTGGACAACTCTTATCTATATGTTGCAGAGACCTCTGTTGATGCTGGCATCAAATACATGTTCAGATCCTTAAAAGTACCTCCTGCTCAGATTACACAAGGTTACCATTTTCTCAAAAATCACAAGGGTTTTAAAACAGCTGAAGAGGTGAATGGCCAAAGGAAAAAAAAATATTAGATGTCATGTTGTGATGGCTCCTTTTTTTTTCTCTGCTGAAAATGTGAATGATTCAGAAATATTGTATTAAATGTGAAGACAACTCACATCATATAGATCTCTGCATTTTTCTAAATAGTTCGATGGTGCCTGATAGGTATGCAAATCTTTGGGTCTTTTAACATAAAAGAGAAAAAAAGAGGTATATTATATTCATTACATTATAATTTTGAATAAGAGCAATGTTTTTGATTTATTGAAGATTACATGAATACTGTAAGCATAAGCCAATATTATTACATTAGTGTAGCCTTGTGGTATTGTAAATGAACTAAAATAATTCGACACTACATATTAATTTGCTGGTTTCCTTTTTTAATACAAAAATTACATCTTTCAAATATTATTTAAATATTTTTAATAACCTTTTAAGAGAATACAGCATGAAGTTACTTGAAATCATAGTGAAATACTCAAACATACTTTCTAACGTTTTATAGGAAGTTGCATATCACTGCTCTCATATTAGCAGAGTTTTAACATTTTGGTGTGTTTATATCCTGTGATTTTCTTGGGCATTATAATGTACTGAATTAAATTAAACGTGCCAAGTGAGAGCCATCACATTTTTCTGAAGTCATTCACATCAATGTCTGAACCAATGAAGGGATTCAAACTGTGGTCTGAGCTTCCATTTCAAAGACTAATTTGATGGAGGGGAGGATTTTACAGGAAGCAAAGATAAGAACAGCTAAAATTGCTTGGTTTAGACCTTTTTCCTGTATTTGTGCTGTTGTTAGAATTCTAGTAAACTTTGGAGATTCACAAAATATGAAAACTGTTTAACCTGACTGGTTTAATTATTAAACAGTTTGGCCCCAAATCAGCCATGGCTCAAGGAGCTAAAAGTCCACTGAATTGGATCTCCTGCATGAAGACATCACCAACACTATTAGATTTGGAAGAACACAAACTTCTCCCTATAGACATTAAAGAAATCTGTCTAAGGCCAAAACTGGCATCATTAACAAGTTATTTCTGCTTACGGATGCTAGCCAAGATGTTATCATTGATTTTGGGAATATCCTAACTTTTAATACAGTTTTCCCTCCATGTACCTCTGAGGGAGGTGCAGTCACCCTCATCTTACATATGGAAGGCACGTAGTCATCTTGAACCTTTGCCCAGGGCTACCATGTAGCTTGTGGTACAGCGGAACTAAAACTAGGTCTCACTATTCCTGAGCTAGAAACTCAAATCATCCCAACTCAGTTCACACAAATCCTAATTAAATATTAATAATATCAAGTGATACTTGTGCCAAATCTGTTTTGAAACCATCAGCATGTTCTGCAGTAATTTATGATGTCCTCCTTCAGGCATTAAGCTCTCTTTAGCTCCTGATGAAGAGCCCTGGTTGTGTCTATGCAAAGGCTGTCAGAGACTGGATCACGAGGGTTGGGACAGGAGCCACCAAGCCAACTGCAGAATCCCAGCATGGGAAATCCCAGGCTTATTCTGCCATTAGATGGGATTTCCCCTTTGAAACTCAGCCTTTGATCCTCCCAGCTCCAGTACTTTTCATTGGCTTCCCCGGGAGAGTTGGGTAGTTGTGTCTCCCTGAGGATTCTCCATGAGCAACACGTGTATGTCACATCCCAGCAGGGTGGTGGCTACACTCCAAATGACCAGATGCCTCAGGGGAGGGATCGTGTGACTGTCCATCTGGTAAGCAAGGGCCTTGTCTGCACTGCAGAGGTTGTGCCTGGAGACTTTTATCAACAAAACCAGTCCAAATTTGGAATGGCGTACAGAGGAGTCTATTCTGGCAAACATATACACATACAGAAAAGCATTTTGGCAGCAGAAGTTAATCTCCATTAGCATCTTGGTTTTGAGATGTGATTTTACTCTCATGCTTGCAACCATTACAGTCAGGCTGAGACTTTATAAGGATTGAATAAAGCCTTTTGAAGAATCAAAATTATAGCTTAATTTTCTTCTAAAAATGGTATCAAAGAAGCTCTGTCTTCAAAACGGAACAACCTATCTCTCTTCCTTCGTACTCCCTCCTCCAACTCACGTGGTTAATGAGATGGTGCTCCCAGAGCTAACATGGTGGTGATACCACAGCATGCCTGCTAGAAACTGCAATAATATTCCGTGGACATGTTGGTGTTCCAGGACACCACTCTGTACAGCATTGTTTGTACTAAAAAGGCATTTACTGGCAGAGGTGTGTGTGTGTTTTGAGGAACCACTGTTTGCTCGCTGCCCTGGTGTTTGTTGCGCCGACCAGTGATGCAACCCTCTTTACACAAACCCCCTGTTCCCAGGCGAATCGCTGTCACCAGATCACGGCTCTTCAGAGCTGGATGTATCCCCCAAAGAGGTCTTGGGGAACAGAACCTTCTTGGCTCACACTGAGCTACAGTGTTTCAATTTAAAAATAGCTGTTGATTTAGAAATGTCCTCTTAAACCAGTAGTGTTGTAATAGTGTCATCCTATGAAAAGAATATTGTAAACTTAAATGTTCACATCTCTGCTTTTACTGGTAGCAAATATTACTTCAAAGGTTTCTTGTAAATGATAATTAACGGTATCTCCGTGTTCTGTAAGCAACATTAATGTTCACTTTGGCTTTAATATAACACTGAAAGTTCATCCAATTTGCTAGGCACCTTCTACAAAATAGTGCGTATAAAAAATACATAGTTAGCTATTTCCAGAATTGTAGCTGTAGCTGACATGCAAGAACACATCAAGAGGCCATAGGTAACAAAGAAAATTAATGAAGTACATATTCTTATTAATATTACTGGCATGATTTATTGATGTTCCAGAAATTTATTCACCTTAGACTAAACCTTCTAGGAAAAAAAGAAAAATATTCATTTGTCCTCTGAATTTCCAAAGCATTACAAGGATAAAAGGAAACAAGTTCAGATTATAAATTTCTGAGGGAAATGTTTATGTGTAAAAAAATTTAGAAAACAACAGCATCTTCAGGGCCATGTGAATAATACTAATAATAGTAATAACACAGACAAGTTTTCTTGCTAAATATTTTTTTATTTTACTACCAGAGTGCATATTTCAAATTGGGTTTCCCTTTAAAAGGCAGTGGAAATAAGTCTGATTTCTTTCAACAGTAAATAAGAAGGAAACAACAGACAGCCAGAGACTAGCCTTTAAACCATTTCCACACATCAAATCCACCAGTCAACTGGGTGATCAAGCAGGCACATGCTACTCTGTGTGCAACCTGAAAAAAGAAAGATAAATCTGTTTGAAATCCCTAGCCCTCCTCAAGTTTCCTTTCAAATGTTGTGTATCTTCACTCTAACCTCGTCAGCCCAAGAAGATGTAAGAGACTTGCCCCATTTTGACACACTGCCCTGTGGAGTTTGCACTCTGGGTTGCACTTTAAGCAAGGACAGACAACGCTCCCCCTCCTTGAGGTGCTGTGTTGGTCTTTATGGGAAGCTCTGAAATCCAATAGGGATTGCCAGCCTCATCAGAGGGACTAGCAAAATAGGCTGATGTGTTAAACATGAAACCTGGCTGCCTTGTCTTGAAACTGAGCTGGCAATAGTTCTCCACCGTTACTGACACAATGTAATTGGCACCTCTTCCCCACTGCTACCTAGAATGGGAGCTGGGGGCCCAAAGCCACTTGAAGCACATTTCCATCACTGTATCCTAAATTACTAAATACAAACCACCAGTGCAGCCACCAGAAGTGACACACCAGCTGCAGAAAGGACATGATATTTATGTCAAGCAGGCAAGTTGTGTGCCAGAAATAATCCCAAGCTAACGCTGTCCTGTAATAAAGCTAATAAAGACACCAGGTTTGAACCAACTGCATTGCACTGAATTACTTCTAGCTCAGATGGTTTTGTAAACTGTTCACAGCTCAGGCATGCAGGCAAGCAGACAGTGAGTGGCTGGTTTAGGAGTAAAGAAGAGCATCATGATGCAGTGGCGGCAAAACATGAGCTAGCCAAATCCCAACTGCTGCTCAGGAGGACAAGACATCCTGAAATTAAGAGCAGATGAATGTATGTGGAGAAAGTAGGTCCCTATTTGAAATTTGCACAGATGCATTTGGTTATTCTGCTCATGAATGGAAGTGAAATATCAGGTGGAGTACCAGGGTACATTTGGAAGAGAATTACAACCTCTGCCCTTTCACAACCAACACTTTGCCATGAAGTGCAGGGGTTGCCAGCTCGTTCACACGCTTCTCTCTCCATCGAATCAGACTAAAGACACTCTTCCCAAAAGTCAGCTATAATGGCTACCATCCAATATCACCGCGGTTCCGAACTGTGTGACTTTACCCTTGAGAACTCAAGAGGAAAGCAATACTTGACACCTGTAGCTGCACGGCCCCAAACAGTTCCACAGGCCGATAGTTTCAGAACCAAAAGAGGACTGCCCAGCTCACGCCCAATCCCTCAGCCTGAGGCGGCAGCGCCCGGGCCCGCTGCAGGCGGGGAGCCGGGCCGGGAGCCGGGCCGCGCCGGCGCCTCTCCCGCAGCGGCACACCGCCCTCTGCCGGCCGCTGCCCGCCCCGCGCCGCGCCCGCCGCCGCCGGGGACACGCCACGCACAGGGCCACAGCATGCCTCAGAATGGAGGCACCGCAGTGGGGTCATCGGGTCCCACCCGCCGCATCAAGCAAGGCCATATCTCCAGTGAGGGAGACTCCACAACTTCTCTGGGCACCCTGTGCCGGTGCACGATCATCTGCACAGTAAATAAGTCGTTCCTCATGTTTATGTGGAACTTCCTGTGCATCAGTTTCTGCCCACTGTCTTATTGCTTGGCACCATCGGGCAGAGCCTGGCTCCGTTCTTTTATCACCACCCCTTTATATATTTGTACACATTGATGAAGTGACGCGCACCGCCTGCTCCGGCAGCGCCAGAGGGGCTCGAACCCATGACTCCCCGCACACCGAGTGGAGGGGTTGCCGTAAACCCATCCATCAGTTCTAGTACCTCCGCCCTTTTCCCTCTTAGCATCACTTCCGGTGCGGCACGGGAAGGCGCCGGAAGTGGCTCCATAGCGGCCGCAGCGGGACGAGTTCAGCGGCGACATGGCGGAGGTGAGGGACGGGGGAGCGGCCCCGCACGTCCACTCTGTCGTGCTCTTAAGGCGCCCCGGGCGAGACCAGGGAGCTGGGCCGGGTCAGTTGGGCGAGTTGGGCCGGGGCGGGAGAAGCGCCGCCCCACACCCGCCACCCTCGCTGTCCCCCGGGCGCGAAAGGCCGCTGTGGCGATGGACCGTGGCGGCCGCTCCATCTGCTCAGCCCCCGCCTGGTCCGGCCCGGGGAAAGCGAGGTGCCCGCAGGACGCAGCGGGTGCGGGTCGTCGGAGTGTGCGTGTCTGGGGCGGGGGTGAGGAGCAGGTTTGCTTTGCCAGGCTTGTGCCGAGTGCGGAATTGCTGCTGGGAGGCATCCGGCAAAGCATCGCCAGCCCATTGAGAGAGAGAGTTGTCCCGCTGTACTCTGCTCTAGGGCGGTCTCACCTCGAGTGCTGGGTATTGTTTTGGGTACTACAATATCAGAAAAAGGTGTAAAGGATATGGAGATGAATGGTCTAGAGCAGAAACCTTATGAGGAATGGATGAGGTTACTTGCCATGTTCTGGAGAAAAGAGTGAAGAAAGCTCATTTCAATTTACAGCTTCCTCATGAGGGGGAAGCAGAGGAGGAGGCTCTGATCTGATCTCTGGCGACCAATGACAGGATCCGAGTGAGCGGCCTGACGTTGTGTCAGAGGATGTTCGATAGTAGAAAAAGGCTCTTCACCCAGAGGGTGGTTGGGTGCTAGAACAGGCTCCCCAGGGCAGTAGTCACAGCAGCAAGGCTAACAGAGTTCAGTGAACATTTGGAGAGTGCTCTTGGGTACATGGTGTGACTCTTGGAGTGTCTTGTGCAGGACCAGGAGTTGGACTTGATGATCTTTGTAAGCCACTTCCACCTCAGCACATTCTGTGATTGTGTGGAAGTGATGCTGTGGTGTTTGACCACCACTCTATTAGCCCATAAGGGAAACCTCAACTGTTTTTGTGAGGGCTTTGGAGTACAGCTGTGGAGAAGACCACTGGTTTTATAGATTGTAGAGTCTTTACTGTGGGGTGAATATCATGCATTTCTGAAAGCATGTGGGGCTGTCAGGGTTGTAGAAGAAGATGCAACAACTGCTACTTAATGCAACACTATGAACTGATTTTTTACAAAAAAGGAACTGTCAAAAATTTCTTGCAGAAGCTTCTTCCCTATTGGGGAGGTGTGGTGTTACCTACTCCTCTGTTTGTGGTATCCACAGCCGCTGCTGTTGAGCGGTAATTAGCCGTGTTAACATGAAGTGGTACTGCACACAGAAATTCATGATTGCCCATGTTCTTTTTGCAGTGGTAGTGAAGGAAAATTTACAGGTTGGGTTTTTTCAGAATTGTCTTCTTTATTGCGTACATATAAAAACAGAACTGGGAAGGATGTGAGTTAAAAGCTTTTAGACTTATGGATTTGTCATGTAGATACCAGTGCAGAAAGTCTGATCAAAGTTTTTGGCTTGCTTTTCAAAGTCTTCTAAGTTTTCAAGGAATAGAATATAATTTTGAACAAATGCTGAAGTAAAACAACTAACATAATAACTTAGAGTTTTTTTGTTTCCAAGAAGATTAGTGTCTTCTGTGAACCAAATGGTTGCATGTCGTATAACAGAACTGAGATAGGAAATTGCTACTCGGTTCAATTTATGTTTCAGTGTTCAGTTTTTCATTTCAATCTGTTCAAATGTATTTAAATGCTCTTTATTTTAGGAAGTCCAAAAGCATTCTGTGCACCCACTTGTGTTCAGGTCTTTGCAGAGGACCCGTGATATGTTTGTAGCTGATTATGACAAGCCTATCCCATTGGATGAAGAAAGGTAAGTGCTGCTACACTCAGTGAAGTTTAAACTCTGTCAGTGATTGCTCCACCCAAGTAAGAAATTCAGATGTTTCTGTATTGTTAACAGTGTCATCTTGAGGAGAAATATTGAAGTTGTAAGTTTTATGACATCCCCTCTAAAATATTTCAAAACTTGGTAACAGTTCAGAAACTGGAGTTTAATGAGGATTTTGCTTTACTCTTCCCACAGTCACAAGGTGAAAATGGCAGTCAAGCTGCGCACAGAGTACGGCTCAGTGCTACACATGCCCACTCTCAAAGAGAACCTGAGGGAGAAAGGAGGCCCCAACACCGGGGATCCCTATGGACACAAACAATATTCTGGAAATCAAGGTTAGTTTGCCTTTAGTGGTACATTTGTCCTTTCTTTTGTAACGGTCTCACTAATGTAAAATCTGCAGAATGCAGTCCAGTGTTAATCCACTGGAGATAGATACAGAAGTCAAAAAAAATCTTTTTGATTGGTATTTTTCTCGCTAGGATCCACAGGAGGTAAATGATTTAGTAAAAGGGGAAAGCTTGTTTTAACAAAGGAGTTATTGGATGCTGTGGATTTTTTATAGTGATGAATTGATAAAAAGAGTAATTTTTGGTAGTGTTAGTGTGTGGTGTACTTAGGTGTTAGAGTTGAGTAATGTATTTCTTATGTTGGCAAGTTCATGATTAAGGACATGCTCTTTCGTTGACTTTTGTTTGTTTCGGCATTTTTGTGTGTTGTTTTTTGTTTGGGGTGGTTTTTTTGCTATTTTCGTTTTGTTCCATAGTATGTTTACAGTCCTTTAGCTGTGCAATTTTTAAAGCAGAAAGCACTTTATTTCAAATCTGTAGTTTTTTCAGTATATGTTTTGTGATGTATAAGGTAGATCCTGTATGAAAATTTCTCTTCTGAAACTGCAGCCTCATTTTAGTTGAGGTAGTTGATATTGAGATTCTGCCCAAGGTGCTTTATTTGGAAGTATTGTGAAAGTGAAATATGTTGAGAAAGAATGAAAAATCTTCTAAGAAAGGAACCTTTTACAATTCTGATAGCACAGACAATGGACTAGCTTACATTTCAGACACCTGTGCTCTTTGTATACCGGAATCCTTTTCCATGATATCTGCTTCAAAGGCAGTATGAAAATTTTTCTCTTGAGTCCTCTTGGTAACAGATAGCTTCACCTTTCAAATTAGTTGGTTTTTACAATTGAGTTTTCTAAAATGGAGATAACCAGAACAAATTAAATTAATGAAAATGAGAAATGTCTATGTACATTGGAGATGGTTACTGGTTTCTTCTGCTGTGTATGATCTGCTCTCTTTTCCTCTATTGCTCTTTGAGTGCGTCGTTTGTGGTGCAGTATAAAATGTAACTATTAATATAACAATCTCTTGCTCTTTAGGACAAGAGGTTGAGTATATGGTAACTGGTACACACCCATACCCCTCTGGGCCTGGTAGGTAAAATTTTGCAAGTGTTTGCAGGGATTTTTTGGGTTCCTCTATGAACAACATATCCTTCACCCTAGCAGCAGCAGGCTTCCTCTTGATGTGAATCCATACTTAACAGTAGTAGAATGTTGCCTGCTTTTCATCACCAGGGCAGAAAGGTGCAGGTTTCACCCCCTTGCTCTGGAGAAGAGACTTCAGGGTGTAATAATTTTAGTGTCATTTGCTTTTGCCTGTGCTTATAAATGGTTATGTTGCTGTGTTGTTACATTGGCCATTGCTAATTGCCACTGTTACTGATAATCCTGCTCTGTTCTTGTAAGAGCTCAGTTTTAGCTGTTGTCCACTATACTCATAATAAACTTAAACACAATGAAAGACCAATCTGCTGCCTTGTTTTATAACTTAAGAGATGTAAGTGTTCAGTGGACCCCCAGCCATTAAAAAAACAAGCATAGTTGCTTGTAACTGTAGGCATGAAAATTGCTCACAGTAGCTTCCTTAAGTTTAGCGTTCTTTTAATAGAATCGTTTATATCAGGGTTGAAAATCAGTTTTCTTTCTTTGCTGTTTCTTGTTTTAACCTGAATATTTTGCCCAAATACTGAGTTTGTTGTCAACTGACAGAAGTTTGGTTAGGAAAAGAAATAAAGCGATGAGTTAAATTCACCAGTCTGCACCAAAACTATACTTTACAAGGATTCTTAAATTTTTTTTTAGACAGTATCTGCTGTTCTTGAGATAAGGTTAAAAATCTGAAGATGTAACCTGAAATTCTCACTTCAGGAGGACTAAACCTTTTGTAGTTCTGGCACCACTGTGTGATGCCAAACATTGCATAGGGATGGATTGTAAATTGTACTAAAGGGCCTAAGTTAGCAAGTGCTTCGCAAGATCGTATTTATTTTTGTGATGTTTGGATTTCCATAGCAGTTGAAGCTGGATATAAAGATGGATGCTGTTCTTAATTAGACTTTTTTGTTATTGTTTCCACTGACATACTGTTTTATACTCCAGAAATTTTGTACTCACATGTGTAGTAGATCAAGATGCAAAGGATTTGTACCAAAATAAAGATTTCAGTAGATTTGAATTGGATGTAAAAATTTGATTGAAGGCTGAGAGTTAGTATTGCAGGTGTGTCAGGCCCTTGTTTGCACGTATATGTGCATATATATGTTTGTATAATACATTTTCAAGTTCCTGTTTGAAGGAGTTGTCTTTGTTTCTGATGTGGTTTTTTTTTTCAAGGTGTGGCTTTGACAGCAGATACTAAAGTCCAGAGGATGCCGAGTGAATCTGCAGCACAGTCCTTAGCTGTAGCACTTCCTGCTTCCCAGTCCAGGTACTGCTGTGTTACCTCATTGATACTGTTACGTATGGGAATTTCAAGGCAAATCACAGAAGCTGGGATAAGAGCTACTTGGAGTAATTCAGATATTCTTAAAGAAACTGCTTTTGGTGTGGACAGGCATTGTTTTTCTGTACACTTTTTTTTTTTTTTTTTTGCATTGTCATGAGAGGCAGTGGGTGGAAGTTGGACGAAGGGAAATTTTGTTTAGTTAGAAGAGAAGAATGTGAGGCTTTGTGGGTATCTGTACCTTGGGGTGGTCAAGCCATGGACAGGGTGCCAAGAGAGGTTGTGGACTCTCCATCCTGAGAGGTGTACAGCACTCAGCTGGGGGCAGCCCTGTGATGCCTTATCTCTTGGCTGGAGAAAGTTGATTGCAATTCATGAACCATTTTTCCTCACCCTAGGCTGGATGCAAACCGGACAGCTGCTGGTGGGAGTGACATTTACAGGCATGCTGGAATATCTGAGCGTTCACAACCTCCTGGGATGTCTGTGGTGAGTCTGTTGCACATCTAACGTGAACAGTACATGGTATTGACCAGACTGCTTCTGGATCCGTGTGTGTGTTGTGTCGGGATCTCCTGACTGACTAAATTTAATCAGTATTGAGAAGGCAGAATGAGAAAGTTTCAGGCTTTGCACAAAGAGATAAGCTACAAAGCAGAACACTAACGCTTCTTTTAACTTACAGGCTATGGTGGAAGCTGGTGGAAACAAAAATTCTGCGTTAATGCCAAAGAAGGCTCCAACCATGCCCAAACCTCAGTGGCATCCACCTTGGAAACTATACAGAGTAAGTTAGAAATTACATGAGAAGGACCTGCATATAAAAGTAAACATACTCTGTGTAAGACGTCAAATCATAATTTTTGTTCTCATTCACAAAAATCTGGTCAAATATGATTTAAAAATGTGATCAAAAAGTCATCACAATTGAGTTGTATACACACACACTCTTTGAACCTCTTTTTTACTCTTGTAGCTGTGTTATGATAAATTGGGTGGAAGGTTTGCTGTGTTAGTCAGAAATTTGAAGGCTAATCTTTAAAGCAATTTTTTGAAAAACACTTGGGCTCCAAGGAGTATATAAGTTTTCTGAATTTCTAATTTGAATGTCTTTGCTATAAAAATTAAGATAAGTGCCATTTGAAAGAAATGGCACCAAAATAAACCAATGAGAGATTTATGGTAAACAGATGAAAAATTGAAAACTGCCTCCCTGTTAGGAGCACTTTCTTTTCAGAGAAATACTGTCAATACAATTCAAGTCACTGGGCTAATTTTACATAGAAACAGTTTTAGTGAAGGTTTTTTAAGGAAGGTCAAAGTCCTTGCTGAACGAGGCCAAAGGTTGTTCAGACAGCTTGGAAATAGAAGCATAGCTGAAACACCAAATGTGGATTTCATCTATCTGTTGCTTCAGATCTACATTTCAAATGGTTTTCCTGAGCTTGATTTGAAGTTCTTCGTGAAAGATGTGAACTCAGAATAGGTCAAATGAACAATTTCTTAATTTCTCCCCAGAAAAGCCCATTTCTATTCCTATATTAGGAAGAAATCTAGACATTTATTTTAAAATCTTGTGTCTGTGGTCTCATGTGATCAGAAAAGACCACTTTAACTTTCCAAAGTATTTCTGCCTAAGAAGCTTTGCTGTGTACTAAATATTTTGAAATGAGCTGTATGACAGTACATGAAACATGACATCCAGTGAAACCAGTTATGGGGTTTGATTTTAGCTGTCTGACTTTAGAGAATTTAGAGAAACAGGCTGCTGAAAGCAAAACATGTATTGGCAGAGTATTTCTTGTGAGATCAGTCTCCATTATTTTATTATTGGAAAGTGTCCAACTCTCATATTACTTGTATTTTGGGTAAAAGAAGGTGATGGTGTGCTTTAACAAGTTATTATTTAGAAGTATAATTTATTAGCCAATATTTTTATAATTGTTCTTAGTGTAAGCACTATATGGCAGCATAAGGAATCTATGCTCAAATACAGTCTCTCTGCAAAGCTTCAGGTCTTGAGCCATGGTGTCATGCACTCTCAAAGGATGTGAAAAAGTTGCTTATAGGAACAGGATCTTTACACATTACAGCTTCCCCAAGTCTGGTGTATGTAAATTTCTAGTTTTCTCTTTGTTTAACTGAAGTAGAAGTCAAGCTGTCTTCAGATCTGATTTCACATTTTACTTTTCTTGGTGAATACTAGCAAATTTCGGTGTTGGAGAAGGAAAATTACATCAAAAGGTAGGTATTATTTCTGATCTAGACTTTTTTTTTTTTGTTCTTTCTGAAGGTTATTAGTGGTCACCTTGGCTGGGTGAGATGTATTGCAGTAGAACCAGGAAATCAGTGGTTTGTTACTGGCTCTGCTGACAGAACCATAAAGGTAAGAGGTTGGAAGAAATGATTGACAGAGTTTGCAGGGGTGGGGTTTTTTTGTTTCCTTTTTATTTAAAAATGTTTCCAGCCCTTGGAAACAATTTCTTGTTTACTGTTTGCAGAATAATGAATTGCAGAACATTTTTTCTTTTATGACCTTGTCATAAAGGATTTGTGGAGTAGCACTACTTCTTTTCTTGAGATTTCATTTATTACGTGATAGTATCTGGAGAACATTTATGTGACTGTATTTTTAGCTTACATTGCAGCAGGATCAGTTTCATCTGGGCTGTTTACCCAGATTCACTGTGTAGCTTTTTCCTGTCTACCTTAAAATGCCTGTTTTGGTGCAGATTTGGGACCTTGCTAGTGGC